>OZ010789.1:626424395-626635910 GCA_963932465.1 Maratus speciosus | reverse complement strand
CATTCCAGAACGAAATTAAAAGTTTAACTATCTAAAAATAAAATAATAAACTATAAATAAAAACACACGTTTATGAAACGTAATCGAACCACGCTTAAACCACTGGAACTATCAGAATAAAAAACGCTAGCGATCTTTGGCGATATCTTCGATAGTTAACGTTCGCAGCACAATTTTTTCTATTTTTATGAAAAAAAAATATTTGAAATCTATATATCAGTCTAATAATGGGGAAAATAGTAAAAAAAATTAAACTTCAGATTTTCAGGTAAAATTTGATATTTTATAGCGTGTACCCTATATACACAATTAGGGTTTTTAAATATTGTATTGCTATATTTTGCAACTAAATGAGCTTAAAATAATTAATTTTATTTGCTCAACACTCTGCAACTTTTTTTATATTAATGTTTTTAAGTATCCTGTAAAAATAATGAAAGTAAATTTTACCTTCATTGCTTGATCGAATTTTTTTTTTGTTTCCGAAGAACAAATTCTAATTTTTTGTCAAATGCAGCCCTTTGACATGGACAAAATAAGTATCATTCCATTCTTTAGTCTGTTCTTGATCAGGGATAGAAATGATATTGGTCAAATTCATGGCATATAATAAGAATTACAGTGTTTTTAGGTATGTGCCAAATGTGGCACGTGGTGCAGTCAAGGGTTAATATCCTGGCACGAGGCCAATACGAAAGCATCGCTTTTAATAAATGTCAAAATGTTATTTTAATACAAAATTGCTATTTTTCATGTAAAAATGATTGTTAGTGAAAAATCTAAAAAAATGTATATTAACCCTAGATCTACCGGAATTTTATTCAAGTTTTAATAAAACGTTCTACACCAGAATTTTTATTTAAAACTATTTAACTTATTTATTTACCTTATTTTTGTCTGGTTTATATACTTAGTTTATTTTAAAGAAATTTCTGGTTTGAATGAATATTTTGTATGTACCTGTCGGGTCCAATGGACCCGTCTGGTAGACGGAGGGTTAAATGTAAAAAATCTATTAGAGCTTTCGATTTAAAAAACATATGTAGTTTTCACCTACATTCTGTAACCCGGGAAGCCCGGCTTGGAACTCCTTGTATATACAAAAGGCAATATATAGCAAAATTCCCCGGACACTTTCGACTTTAGACGTTTTGTCAAATGAAGAGCTCGCAAGGAAGGTCTCCATACGGGCATATTCAGAAAAATCTGAAAAAAATACAGAGTGTTCTTTTCTTGTGTATATATATGTTTATACAATTTTTTTTTTTTTTTTTTTTTTGGCGGAACCTCGATAGAACTTCGTAAAAAAATAATGAAAATTTGTTTATTTGGCTATTTTTAATCGGTTGGCGATGAAATGAAATTTCGGAAAATACTTTTTTATGTCGAATACTCTTTAAGATAAAACTGTTTCATATTGATCTTGTTTAAATAAATTTAATGTAAATAACTTTAGTTTTGTCGGTTTTAGTTTGATTTAACTATAGTTTTGTCATATATATATATATTTACAATGAAAGTTAAATATCAAATTTTAGGAATTAAAACGAAATTAAAATAAATTAAAACTGTTTCAATATCTCAAAATTAAGTACAATGGAGCACTGTTGATTCAATTTTGTTGCTATGGAAACGACGAATTCTTTGATATTGAAATGAATAACTGGTAAATGAATCTTGCCTTTATTTTGGAATACGCTTAACTATATGAAAGTATTTTTTATATATGAAATTGTTTTTAAAGTAGTAAAGCTGAATTAGAAACAACATAAATATGTAATACGAAAAAATGTATTTATTAAACTCTGTCATTGTTTATGTTTAAATCCATTAAATACTTTTTACACGCATTCTAAAAGTCAATTAACAAACAATTTTCATGTACATTAAAATCGCTTGCTTTTAACGAGGAAAAGTACTGCTCGCCAAATCGCGTGAGGCTTTCGTCTTTTCGCGCCAAATACTCGAAAGTATTTTATTTTTTTACAGACTTTCTACTGTAATTCAGCCGCTAAATTCGACTGATCCTTTATTACATACATAAATAGTTTAATTGGTATTTTTTTTCAAAATATTCTGAGTATGCCGGGTAAGGAGACCTTCCTTGTCAGTTGATAAAGTTGGTATGTGACAAAAGAAGAAAAAAAGAAGAGTTAATCATATGATTGAAGATAATCAATGTTTCTCTACCCTCTGTTAAATTACTATTTGAAAAGACTTAATACTCACAGATATTTTAATTGATAAAGGAGACATTTCACAATAAACGCAAATAGATATTTGGAACTTCGCAGCTCATTTTCTCAAAAGAATGATTCTATCACTTACAACATTTATCATATGAGCTCTTCAAATACATCAGGAAATACCTGGCGCATTTTTCTGTAACGTTAGGGATATACAGAATGTGTTTGACCTATTTTTTTTTTCAGTGAAATTTTGATCACTCGGATTTCAGCATCGTCGCATATTTAAGAGATTAAAATTTTTAGCGCACTGTTTGAATGACAGATTGCTACACTATTTAGTCTAGATCCTTTTCTAATAATAAAGTGATCCAGCGTTCCTCGACGCTATACTAATGATGGGCGATAACGAGATGTTTTTCTCGATTTTCTCGATTGTATGGACATCTCGATATTTTTCGATTGTATAAATTTTTTCTCGATGACTACAGTTTGCAAATTTCTTTTATAAATCATATATTATGTATTTATACGTCATACATTTATCAAGAATAGTCTGCGGGTGAACTGGAATGAGTCGATGTTAATAAAGACTAGGTGACTTCGACCGCTAGCGGGCCCCTCCTTTAATTGGGGCCCCTAATTTATACGTAATCTTGTAATATGAAATCACGAACAGGATACCCGCTATATACGGCACTGATATATGATAGCAGGCGGGTGTGGTGTGCACGCACTACAAAATCTTGTAAAAAATATAATATCGAAACGAATGAATGTCGCACCAGATCTCTTGGGGGAGGGGTCAAAGCGAGTGGAGGGGCACAGCAGCCGCATAATATGATTAAGTCGTCGCAGGTCTTTAGGCCTTTCCAACCATATGTCACATGAGAAGTCTGGATCTGAATTTATAAAAATGCCCTCCCCGTGGGGGGAAAGGGGGGGAGGGGTGCGGGAGGTGGATAACATGAGTAAGTAGTCATAAGCCTTTCCAACAATATGTCACATGAGGGGTCTCGGCTAAATTTAGAAAAACACCCCCGTGGGGGAAAAGTGGGGGGGGGGCGGTCACCGGAGGTGCATTACACCAATAAGTAGTCACAGACCTTTCCAACGATATCTCACATGTGGGGTCTTGGCTAAATTTGGAAAAGTGTCCCCCGAAGGGTGGGTTCAAAATGGGGGGGATGGACACCGGAGGGGCATAACATCAATAAGTAGTCACAGACCTTTCCAACGATATCTCACATTAGGGGTCTTGGCTAAATTTGAAAAAGTATCCCCCGGGAGGAGAAAATTGGGGGAGACTGTCACCGGAGGTGCATAACATCAATAAATAGTCACAGACCTTTCCAACGATATCTCACATGAGGGGTCTTGGCTAAATTTGGAAAAGTGCCCCGGTGGGGGGGGGGGCAAAGTGGTGGTGGGGACGCCGTAGGTACATAACATCAATAAGTAGTCACAGACCTTTCCAACGATATCTCACACGAGGGGTCTTGACTAAATTTGAAAAAGTGTCCCCCAGGGGGGGGGGGGCAAAAAGAGTGGGGGGACTGTCACCGGAAGTGCATAACATCAATAAGTAGTCACAGACCTTTTCAACGATATCTCATAAGAGGGGTACTGACTAAATTTGGAAAAGTGTCCTCCGGGGGGGCAAAGTGGGAGGGGGCGGCCACCAGAAGGGCATAGCACTAATAAGTAGTCACAAACCTTTCTAACGATATGTCACATGAGGGGTCTTGGCTAAATTTGGAAAAGTGTCCTGAAATTTCATATATTATAAATAATATTTAGCGGAGGGCTCCATAAAAAAATCCGATCTAAAATGATAAAAGCGGAAAAAACTACCCTCGCAGTGGGGGCCAAATTGGGGAGGGGAGGAAGAAAGTCTCATAATATGAAAGAGTCATCCGAGAGCTTACCGATGACATATCACATGACTGGTCCAAAATAAGTTTGAAAATTGCTCCCCCTCTCTCCCCCCGTAGGCCCACTCTTTCACCCCGGAATTCACACAGCCGCCACTTTAAAATTTTTATGTTCAATAAATAATATTTACCGGAAGACTGCATAAAATACCCATATTTAAAGTGATATATAAATTTATTATAGAAATCGACTACGGTTTTAAAAATTTGTTCGCCCCTTCCCACCCCCCTTTGGGCGAAGAAAGGTTCATAGTATGAAAGAGTGGTCAAAGGGCTTTTCGATTATATGCCACAGGAAGGGTTCGGTAAAATTTTTAAAATTGCACCCCATGAGTCCACTCTCACGTCCTCCTCCCTCGAAATCACCCGACCCACCTTTATCTTTGAAAATTTTATATTTAATAAATAATTTTTATCGGAGGGTTCCAGGTATGTGACATCTTGGTAGGGCTAAAATAAGAGAAACTTTGAAAATTAGGGCTTCATTTCACAGCTCATTGTCATGACTATTTCTCTATCTCTTCCCTTGGTACTCTCGATAAATTTTCTTACTTTTCTTCTCTGCCGAGGACGAGAGAAATCCTCGAAAAGCTTCTCATAGCGAAATGTTGAAAAGCGCGAGAGAAATCCTCGAAAGGCTTTTCATTGGGAGATTTCGAAAAGGACGAGAGTAACAAGCGAGAGGCTTCCCATCGGGAAAGTTGAAAAGGGCGAGAGGAAACTCTCGAGAGACTTCCCATCCCGAAAGGTTTAAAACCGCGAGAGAACCAGCCATCGAGCAGATTCCCATCTGGAAGCGTCGAAATGCTGGAAAAATCATCGAGATGAGATTTGCCGAAATGCGAGATGGAAATGAAGCTTTCAGAGTCAAACTTACCGCATTTCTGGTTTAAGTCATAATTTCTCAAAGGAGTCCATCTGCTTATCCAATCTCTTTTTAGCTCACAGGCTATCTAAGCCTGAGAGCTAATGTACCCGTCGGTTCTGTGTGTATGCATGTACTGTACGTACGTATGTATGTACGTACGCGATAACTCTTGATTAAAATGTACGATTTGCTTCAATTTTTTTATGTTCATTCTGATAAGGCGTTCCGCTGTTTAGTTTTGACGGTTCATTGGTTAAGGATAAAAGGAGAGAAGGGGGGCTGGTCCCCCCCCCCCTCCTTAATTTAGATAAATAGGTTTTTCATGCAGAATTCTTCGATTTGCTCCAAATTTCGTATACCGGTTTATTATGTTAAGGAGCTTCCCTGATTAAACTTGGAGGTTCATTAGTTAAGTATGAAGGGGGGAAAGGGGGGTAGACCCCCACCTTAATTTAGATAAATGGGTTTTTCATGCAGAATTATTCGATTTGCTCCAAATTTGGTATACCGGTTCATTATGTTAAGAAGTTGCCTTGATTAGATTTGGAGATTTACGGGTTAAGTATAAAGGGGGAGAAGGGGGCTAGACTCCCCCCCCCCCTTAATTTAGATAAATGGGCTTTTCATGCAGAATTATTTGATTTGCTCATAATTTGGTATACCGGTTTATTATGTTAAGGAGCTTCCCTGATTAAACTTGGAAGTTCATTGGTTAAGGATAAAGGGGGAGAAGGGGGGGGCTAGTCCGCCCCCCTTTAATTTAGATAAATGGGTTTTTCATGCAGAATTATTCTATTTGTTCCAAATTTGGTATACCGGTTTATTACGTTAAGAAGTTGCCTTGATTAGATTTGGAGGTTTACGGGTTAAGTATAAAGGGGGAGAAGGGGGCTGGTCCCCCCTTAATTTAGATAAATGGGCTTTTCATGCAGAATTATTTGATTTGCTCCAAATTTGGTATACCGGTTTATTATGTTAAGGAGCTTCCCTGATTAAACTTGGAAGTTCATTGGTTAAGGATAAAGGGGGAGAAGGGGGGCTGGTCCCCCACTTAATTTAGATAAATGGGTTTTTCATGCAGAATTACTCGATTTGTTCCAAATTTGGTATACCGGTTTATTATGTTAAGGAGCTTCCCTGATTAAACTTGGAGGTTCATTAGTTAAGTATAAAGGGGGGAAAGGGGGGGAGACCCCCTCCTTAATTTAGATAAATGGGTTTTTCATGCAGAATTATTCGATTTGCTCCAAATTTGGTATACCGGTTCATTATGTTAAGAAGTTGCCTTGATTAGATTTGGAGACTAACGGGTTAAGTATAAAGGGGGAGAAGGGGGCTAGACCCCCCCCCTTAATTTAGATAAATGGGCTTTTCATGCAGAATTATTTGATTTGCTCATAATTTGGTATACCGGTTTATTATGTTAAGGAGCTTCCCTGATTAAACTTGGAAGTTCATTGGTTAAGGATAAAGGGGGAGAAGGGGGGCTGGTCCCCCACTTAATTTAGATAAATGGGTTTTTCATGCAGAATTACTCGATTTGTTCCAAATTTGGTATACCGGTTTATTATGTTAAGGAGCTTCCCTGATTAAACTTGGAGGTTCATTAGTTAAGTATAAAGGGGGGTAGACCCCCTCCTTAATTTAGATAAATGGGTTTTTCATGCAGAATTATTCGATTTGCTCCAAATTTGGGATACCGGTTTATTATGTTAAGAAGCTGCCTTGATTAGATTTGGAGGTTTATGGGTTAAGTATAAAGGGGAGGGGCTAGTCTCCTCTTAATTCAGATAAAAGGGTTTTTCATGCAGAATTATTGGATTTGCTTCTAATTTAATATACCGATTTATTCCGATATGGCGCTTCCTTCATTAGATTTGGAGGTTCATTGGTTAAGTATACAAGGACGAAAAGGGGGCAAGTCCCCTCCCCTTAATTTATATAAATTGATTTTCATGGAGAATTATTCAATTTACTTTAATTTTTTTTCTATGTTTGTTCTGATAAGGAGCTTTCCTGATTAGATTTGAAGGTTCATTAGTTAAGTATAAAAGGGTTAAAGGGGTTAGACCACCCTTAATTTAGCGATATGTTTCTTTTTTTCATGCAGAATTATCTGATTTGCTTCAAATTTGATATACTGATTTATTATAGTTAAGGAGTTTCCCTGATTAGATTTGGAGGTTCATTGGTTAAGTATAAAAGGGGCAAACGAGGGATATTTCCCTTCATTTATTTTTTGAGGGACATTATTCTTTGAAATAAAAGTATAATATACAGTTAGTGTTAATAACCTGTGAGCTCAATGCCATCAGTTTAACTGGCACTTATCATTTTATTGCTATTAACCGATGTGGGTTATGAAGCATAGTGGTTTATGTATTCAGTTCTGTATAGTCCTAGTTTCAAACTTTACTGTTAAATTTAGTGTCATTTTGCCCCGAATTTTCAATGTTTCTCTTATTTTAGCTCTGCCAAGCTGCCCCATATCTGGAGACTCAGATAAATACTATTTATTAAATATAAAAAGTTCAAAGAGGTAGGTGAGTGAATTCTGGAGTGCGCGAGAGTGCACAAAGAGGGGGGGGGGCGGGTAATTTTCAAACTTTTACAAAACCTCTCCTTGACGTATCATCGGAAAGTCCTTTCACCACTCTTTCATATTATGAACTTTTCTCCTCCCAGAGTTGAATTCCGGAAGGGGTTCGGGGGGGGGGGGGGGGAGCGGTGCGGCGGTGACTTTTTTTTTAATTGTAGAGATTTCTACAATAAATATCATTAAATGAGATTTTTTAATGGAGCTCTCCGATAAATATTATTTATTAAATATAAAATTTTAAAAGTGGGGCTGCGTGATTTCCAGGTATATTCTAGGATAAGAGAGGGAACCCACGTGGGAGGGGTAGATTTCAAAACTTTTTTTGGACCAGTCATTTGATCTATCATCGGAAAGTTTTCGGTTATCATCGCAAAGTTACTCTTTCATATTATGAACCTTTCTTCTTCCTTCCTTAGTTTGGCGCCCCGAGAGAGGCACTTTTCGAACTTTTTTGAAGTCGTAGCGTTTTTAAACATTTTAGATCGGATTTTTTTTACGGAGCCCTCCGATAAATAATTTTTAATATATATGAAAATTTCAAAGAGAAGGATGGGCAGCGTATATTTCGGGGGGGGGGGGGGGGAGGTGGTGCACGATAATTGGAATCCCGGGAGTTGGGACTCTTTTCTATCTTTTGCTGACACCCTCATGTGATATATCATTGGAAAGCTCTGTGACTACTATTTCATTTTATATATCACCCGCGCCCCTCGCCTTACTTTGCCCCCGAGCGGGGGCACTTTACTAAATTTAGCCGACACCCCTCAGGTGCAATATCGTTTGAAAGTCCTGTGACCACTTATTCATATTATGCACTTTCCTTGCCCCTCCCTCCTACTTTGCTCCCTGCGGGAGTTCGTTTATTGTATTCCAGTCGAAGACTTTATAAAAATGGGGAAATTAAAGATCCAATCTCAAATGACGTAGAAAAATAAATAAAAAAAATTTGATCCCTTTTATCATCCTTTAGTTCATATTTCTGCCACTAGGGGTGCTTTTGATACTTATTTCTTTGGCCATTTTGGTGCTAATTGCCGAAAAATTCTAATTTTTGATACTTAAACTCCCCTTACCGCTTCATAGCTACTCGCGTTTTTTCAGCTTTTTTCAACCAGGGGGCACCCTTACAAGACTTTTACAGTCTTATGGCTCCTTTATAGTTTCCCTTTGGTTTGTTGTTTTTTTATTCCATCTGTTTTCAGTTACCCTATATTTAATAAAATCTGCCTTATATATATGTAAAAACAATGATTTCAATAATCGATTCTAGAACATCTCCTTTGTAGATTCTCGAAAGTAATCGATGATTGTATCGATTGTGTATTTTACGATAACGATTTTTTTCGATTGGTAAATTTTCGAGAATTGCCCATCACTAACCCTATCACTACTATGAAATTGTCGGCCAGAATAATAGCTAAGTTTTCCAATAACTGTTTTTAGCTTTTCTCGTTATAATCGATTGTAAAACATCTCGATTGTAGATTCTATGAATTAATCGATGGCTGTATCGATTGTGATTTTTTACGATGACGATTTTTCTCGATTGTCGAATTCTCGAGAATTGCCCATCACTACGCTATACCACTGAACCAAAGAGACAGAACACGGCACTTTATCGACCTCGACTACTTTTCAGCCTATATGCATCAGATGACAGTTCGACAACCTATTTTGATCACGTGACATCCAAGAAGAATACAACTATCGCGGCCTGTCTCTTTCGTTGACTACGCTGTAAAAAAATTATGTAACGTTCTTCCATAAAATTGGTGGAAGCCTTGCTGCCGCCATTTTATTGAGTAATTTAACCGGTATAGCTGGTGTTACGTTACACTTTTGTGTAATATTACATCAGTTATATCAGTTTAAATTACACCGTTATATAATTTAATTTACGCCATAAAATTGGAGGCAGCATGTTGCCACCAATTTTATTGAGCAACGTCGCATTTTTTTTTTTTTTTTTTTTTTTTTTTTTTTTACAGTGTACGACAAGAAGTGCATTCCAATGCAGTCAGTCAGTCATTTTGAGTTCAGTTGAGCTGCAGTTAATTAGCTTTTAGACAACGCAGTGGAGCGATTATCGGAGGAATTTTAAGTTTCTGATTTCTAAAACTTATCCTTGCATATTCTATTGTATTGCGTAATGTTTTCTGCTTGGACGAAATCCTGTAACTTCTGAAATATTCTCGAAAAATATTTGTGTCACGTCTAAAAGGACTGATTTCTTATCGGCTTTCAATTGCATGGACCACGATGTCAAAATAATATTCGGCAGCTTTTGTTCTGGAGCCAGACATACCTTGTGTCACTTGGATGACTGGCATATTGCGACGGCCCAAATCAAGGTTGGCCCGGTGCAACAACGCGCGGGACCCTGGAAAAAACACTTTGCGCCTTTCTACGTACTGACCTCAATAGTGAAGATTTTCACTAATAAGATTTATTTATACAAAACTGATTTAAAACAATTCTGGTTAACATTTAAAGTGATATTTCAAAAGAACATAATTTTTATACATTCGGGGCTTTTTCTTTCTGCTGAAATGTATAAAAAACACCATGTAACTTCTTTTGTATTTAATGTGCATAATTCTGCTTATCTTTAGTGGCTTCTATTTAATAAAGTCGATAAGGATATGCAGCCGGTTTAAATTAACATAAGTATAAAATTTGAACAGTACCTATGCTACATTCGTCGCATAACCAAGCATTATTGTTGTCTTATTTCTGCACATATGCATTTTAAGAACTGTATGCAATTTTAAGAACTTATAGTATCTATAGTACTTATAATATCAAAAATCAGAAAAGAAATTATTGTAGAAAAACAATATTGCATAGATAAAAAAGTTAATATTATATAATTTGTATAACAGATGAATCAATTTAAATTGGAGATAATAAAGCTTATGTTGGATTATTTACGAAACGGACATAAAATTTTTATGAGATTCTCTTAAATATTAAAAAATCAAAAAATTAACAAATTATATGCATTTTTTTTTCATTTTAAAATATGAAATGCTAGTATCTACATGTTTTCCGACAACTATAAACTCTAGTTCAAACTAACTTTTTCAAAAAAAAAAAAAAAAAAAAAAAAAAAAAAAACTTTTAAAATGAAAACTTAATTGAGTAAAATGAGAAAATGAGAGCAAAATTATATATATATATATATTTTTTTTTTTTTTTTGCAAAGAGGCAAATGATTTTGAATTGTGCGGAAAGACGAGATGCCCAACAGAACCTTAACAGGCGCAGGGCGCTGGACAGCCGCCCCGTTTGTCCGATGGTTACGCCGATCCTGCCCCAAAACAAAAAGGGAAGACTAAAAAAAACTTTTATAATCTACTTTGTTTCTCCCCCTTTCCATTTCATTGTTTTCCCAGGCGAATTTCTCCTAACTCGCCTCATCATAATAGAAGGCGTTAACAATGAAATTAATTTGTTTTGCATATAAACAGAAAAATGATCGAAAATCATAATATAATCCGGAATGAGGACATAAATTTGCTATTACAAATTGTTATTTGTTTAATAATTTTATATAAAGAATTTGATAACATTGCGAGAAAGTATTCCGACATAATATATAAGATTAAGTGTTGGATGCATTAATGTATTACCACTTGTTTACTCATTTTCTTCGTTGTTTTCAAACTTGGAAATAAGTATAATCATGTTAATCCTGCTCCCAACTCAAAATTTTTGTTGTTGGCTTATTTTGTGCAACAGTTTCTAATTAGAAGGAGCATTAAACAAGCCCTAATTGATTTATGGAAAGAGCTTGTAATTTGATTCTCCGAATTGTTGTAACACAGAATTCAGTCATTTGTTTTGGCCCAGAAAATTGTTAAATTTGAGTTCGGAAAAGAAAGTTAAATTAGAAACTAACTTCATCAGTATGAAATAGTTGTATTATTCAATATTGCGGCTTTTCATTTTATACTCACAGGCATGATTTTTGTTACTTTTCAATGAAATTAAATTAAAATGACAAGTAATATAATTGATCAGGAAAATGGAATGTGTTCCTCATTGTATGACCAGGCAATTGTTTTAACTCGTTGAAATTCCAATCTGTTACAGGCATGTCACACACGTGGCTCGCGGGACACAACTGGTCCGCTGAATGATTATTTGTAACCCGCTCATGGAACTATAAATAATGAGGAACTGACATATCCTTAAAATAGTGAAGCTTCAACTGTAAGCGCTTACGTAAGGGGTTGATTGCCGCCAAGTCAAACTTCCACCAGTGAATTTAAATAGAAACTATCTCCTTATTTAAACACCTTTTTCATGCGAAATTTCATTCGTGAATAAAGGCAAAAACAGGTTTTCATTTTTATTGGTGGAAGATTATTTCGGCAGTAGCCAGGCACTGCGTTTCCGCCGTATTGTGACAACCTAGACCAGGGTCGGCGAACCTATGGCACGCGTGCCACTTTTGGCACGCGAAAGAATAATTTTGGCACGGCGCGGCGTTGATTATATCTCTAAATCAGGATACAGTGATTTTATACAAAATACATGAACTTAGACGGCCTCATTTTATTCTAAATTCGATTATTTGGAAATTGAAGAATTTTAATCTTATTCAATATGGTTCAAAAATTTATCAAACAAAGAAAATACTTCAAAACTACCAAAAAGGAAAGATTATTATATGTATTAATAAAAATACAGATGGTAAATTATGGCAACTTGAAAATAAATTTGAGGACTATGTAAATATAAACTGCATTTTTTTCATTTTAATAATTTTTCCTACTATTTATACCTGTGAGTCATTATTTTCTCAAATTAATAATATAAAAAATCAAATAGAAAGCAGTTGTCAGATAAATCCATTTTAGTTTGCATTCTGTTAAAATAAACTAAACGTTAAAATGATATTAATTATTTTTCAACCGAAATACAACACAATTAATCACATTATTTTTTTAATTAATTTCTAAATTTTAAGTGTTTCTATAATTATTACAATGTAATACTTACATGTATGTTACCCATATTAGAAAAAATTGTAATAAGTAATTTTCAAGTAGTTTTGATTCATTATTTTTCAATCCAGTAAATTTGTTTTATAGTTGGCACGTCAAGGTCATGTAAAATATTTTTTGAAAAAAAATATTGGCACGCGACTATAAAAAGGTTCGCCAACCCTGACCTAGACAATCTCCTGTTAGTGTCAGTGAAAAAAATCATAAAACCTGAGCAGACTGCCACCACTAAAAACAAATAGAAATTTTAACAATATTTGTGAAAGAAAATTTTCATAAAAAGACCTCTAAAATAAGGCAACATTTTTATTCAAAATTTATAGGTGGAAGTTATTCTTACGGTAATCAGGAACTGTTAATCCAATGTAATAAATTAGTCGCCATCTTGTGACAACCTCCTCAGTTACGTCACTCGCAACCGGTAGACAGTATACTATACGTTTCCTCCCCTTTATTCATAACTCCATTGGCCCGCAAAGCCTTTGACATTTCACCTGTGTTTAATTGACTTGATAGAACGTTCATGCTGAATATACACATTGCACGAATGTACTTGCACCAACCATGGTCTTCTAGTTGGCAAGCGTCCGAAAGATATACATATTAGTTTAGACATTACTTTCTTCTATCTTTACAAGAAGAAAGTATTGGTTTCATGAAAATTTTCGAATTCCAGTTTTCGACGGATTTATACGTTTTATGGGTCAGAGATTCCAAAAAACATGTTTTTACAAAATGTCTGTCTGTGAGTCTGTCTGTCTGTCTGTCTGTCGGTCAGTCTGTCTGTCCGCCCGTCTGTCTGTCTGTATGTGACACAAATTTTGTGGGCGCTCTATCTCAAGAACTAATGCACGGAATTTAATAAAAATTTATATTCAGGTAGTCCCTGATATAGATTGGTGCTGATTAGTTTTTGGTGTAAATCGCCCTGCAGGTGGCGCTGCTATGTAGCATTTTTCAGGATTTCCGCAAAAGCTCTATCTCAAGAACTAATGCACGGATTTTTATAAAACTTCAGATTCCATTAATCCTTGATATAAATTAGTGCTGGTAACGTTTTGGTGCAAATCGCCCAACAGATGGCGCTGCTATGCTGCATTTTGAAGCATTTACACGATTTTCGTAATAGCTCAATCTCAAGAAATAATGCACGGATTTTCATCAAACTTCAGATTCAGTTAGTGCTTGACATGAATTGACGTTTTGCCCCTTGTGGTGTAAATCGCTCAACAGGTGGCGCTGCTATGCTGCACTTTTTGAGATTTCCGCAATAGCTCTATCTCAAGAACTAATACTTGGGTTTTCAACAAACTTCAGATTCAGGTATACCTAGATATGAATTAGTGCTGTTTATGTTTTGGTGTAAATCGCTCAACAGGTGGCGCTGCTATGCAGCATTTTTCACGATTTCCACAATAGCTCACTGTCCAGAACTAATGCAGGAATTTTCATCAAACTTCAGATTCAGTTAGTCCTTGACATGAAATGATGTTTTGTACCTTTTCGTGTAAATCGCTCAACAGGTGGCGTTTCTGTGCTGCATTTTTTGTGATTTCCACAATAGCTCTAGCTCCAGAACTAATGCACCGATTTTCATCAAACTCCAGATTCCGGTATACCTTAATATGAATTAGTGCTGTTTGTGTTTTGGTGCAAATCGTTCAACAGGTGGCGCTGCTATGCTGAATTTTTCAGAATTTCCCCTACAGCTCTATCTCAATAACTAATGCATGAATTTTCATCAAACTTCCAATTCAGGTATACTTTGATACGAATTGGTTCTAAATTAATGTAATTTCTTATACTATTTAAATGATTTAATTGACGTGATTTATATAGAAGAAAGTTTTGTGATGGCCACAACATACTAGTTTTTTTCAAATTCAGAATGCTACCACTATTTTTGAATAGTAATATATATCTTATATTACTAATAATCTTATACTGATAAATATATATTTATCTCATTTATTCGATCATTACATAAGGCGAATATAATATTTCTAGGCGAACTCTTCAGAATGTGATAGCATTCTGATTTTGAAAAATCCCGCTCATATGGCAACAATAATGTATATGAAGATTGGTGATAAACGATTATAATTCAATTTTTCATTTTAGCACAAAACAAATTGAAGATACAAAGATAACCAATCGCAACATAGAAAGGCGCAGAATCGTGCGTCTGAAAATGTAAAGGTACGTAAAACTTTTACAGTATTTTACTTATACTTTTAGTTTTTTATCTCGAAACTAATAACCATATCACAATATATATTCCAAACGGAAACGTCAAAACATATATTAAAATATTTATTTGCTTAAAAGACGTTACTAAAAACACATTAAAAGTAAATTAAAAACCTATATTGACAAGTTACAACTCCTTCACCGAGTCGTCATCAGAATGTATAACAGAAATTACAAATACAATGCATATGAAAAACGGGCAAAATCATCGAATACAAACAAGTAAAACATATAACACGCCCTACATTTTCGTTATCGCACGTGTTCCCTCAATGTCGCGACTCCGCAAGTTGTCCAACCATGCAATCCATATGTTCGGGATGCGAAAAGATAACGTATCGTTACAAACCCCTGAACCTTTTAAATAAATTTCAATGGACTCTATTATGAATAATTGTAAATGAAAATTAGACCTGTAGATTAATCTACTCTCGTTATAATGTTAATGGCACTAATATCCCTATGGTTATTAGTGGACTTAATTAAGGCTTATTACTCGTACTTACATTCGAAACTAATACTTTATTTTAATAATCTCTTCGTTTTTGCTCCACTTTACAAAATAATATGCTGTATTTAATAAACAATAAGAAATGTATTGTAAATTTAAAAAAACTTTGGCGCTTATGAAGAAAAATTAAAATTAAAAAAAACTCAAAATATAAAATTAAATATCTTTTAATGAGTTGCTTTGAAAGTGACACAAATCATCACTTTTGAACTTAAGAGGTCACACTAGTCACGCAGTGAAACTCGAACGCTAAGCAGGAAAAAAAATTTACTGTATGAAGCTAAACGTTTGAAACCAAATGCCGTTTCCGAATTTAAAAAAAAAAAAAAAAAAAAAAAAAAAAAAAAAAAAAACACCGTGGAACTCGAAATAATGCTAAAAATCGCATTAAATATCGCTAAAATGCAAAAATACCGGTGGGCAAAACTTACTATATTAGGATAAAAGTTTGAAATCAAATTCCTTTTCTGAATGTCCATAAATCGCTGTGAGACTCGAAAGAACGCTAAAAATTGAATTGAAAACTTTTCAGGCTTGTACGTGCGGTAGATTGCGCTAGCCATCGCCCACAGACCGACACACACACACACATACAGACACAGAGAGAGAGAGTGAAAGAAATTTTCTTTTATAAGAAAAGATAAATTGTCCTAATACTTTTCTTAAGATTTGTTGATCATGTAAAAGGTTAAATTGCTGCAATTTGTTGGAATGCACCATACATTTCAAAACTATAATTAGACCCATATATTGGAAGGAGGGGGGTGGAGAAGGATTCCACACACATGCTTACTAAACTTCTAAAAAAATAACATTTTTATCAGCTTCGTTTATTGAGGATGAAAGTTTTCTCCAAGATTCCGTTTCTTTTCTGCGACAATGTCGCCGTGTCGCTGCATTTCCGCCACAGGACACGTATCGATAGATCATATACAGGGATACACACAAAAAAAATCGATTTTATTGTTTTCTATGCGTCTATTTTCTTCTTTCTTTCGCCTAACTTGCGCCATCGTAATAGAAGAAGTCATCGCTTTATCTCGCTATAGAAGGTAATTGCTGAAATCTGGTTTCAATTTTTTAAACGACGAAGTTCCGTTACAGTATTCTGTATTGGAAAGTTTTTCATTAATCTATGCTTGACACGCGATTTTTCTTCTTCGTTTTAATTTTGCACTAAATACCTACTTCGTTGCAACAGTGTAAAATTTTAATTTTAATTAATTTTTCAACTACTTTTCAGCAGTGAAATTACGCTTGAAATTATTGAACATTAAAGACGTGAATTATCACACTGCTAACAAGGCGTAAACCAACTTAGTGAAAAATGTCCAAGCCGGGAATCGAACCCGGGCCCCTGCAATAGATCTCCAGTGCTCTACCGCTAAACCACAAGGACGATACCCAGCTTGGCATCTCTCACTTATATATAAGCCGGTAAGGCTGCTACTGCAGAACTAGATGGAAAAGTCTTCATGAGCACACAATCTAGCGGCGTAACATGAGACGCAAATGAACCCAGCATCGGTGAATATACAATTTTAATTAATTTTTCAACTACTTTTCGCAGTGAAATTGCGCATTTAAAAGTTTACGCATTCAGCAGTAAAATTTTAATGTCATATAACTACCGTTAAATAAAATCCTCAGAAATGAAATTCAAATATCTTAAATTCTTGACATGCATACTTAAAATTTATTTCTAAACTAGTTTAGCATAATACTATCAAAGTAAAATTTATTGAACACAGTTTGAGAAATCATAATGCATCGAATTTCTAATTTATAAAACCAAAATGTGTTTTAAATGAAAAATATTGAAAATATAAATATTATTTTTTGAAAACGAAAAAGCTCAGTCTTCCTGCGAAGCACAAAAAACAAGGAACGTGACTCTTGTTGAAAATTATTTACCACGTGCTTTTTTTTTTTTTTTTTTTTTTCACTTTCTCTTCCTAAACGCGACAGTGTAGAAAACGCAGAATTTATTTTCTATATCAGTGATATTAGTTTACATTTTTACTTTTTCCGAAACTAACTTTTTTTCAGCTTTAGGATTTTCGCTTTAATACATTCATTTACGGGTATTTCATAATTATTGGTGCAACACATTATTCATATCTAAAACCTTATTTTTATTAATACTTTTCAACATACTTGAAAAGTGCTCTAACTCGAGTAAATATAGTCGATTGTCATGAAATTGACACATGTTATTGGCGTTTACTATGGCATGTTCAGTATTAAAATTAAAGTGTGTAACATTTACGGTTCGTTTACAGGAACACTCAAAAGAATTCCGTTACACGACGGTCAATGAGGAAAAATCGTTTGAGGTGTATTTTAATGATATTACACCATTTCAAACATATTGAAATTTATATATATCACTGAGGTATACTATAAAGCGCTTACTGTAGAATAGGGTGTGCATAGAATGTATATCGTTCATTTACAGAGACACACAAAAGAATTTGGCCACAGATGAAAATGAACAATAACTTATCTATTGAAGCCTATGAGCAATAATCGGTGGACATTTTCAGTTGTGGTACGCATTTTTAAATTGAACATTTTTTAAAAATATTACTTGGTGTTGATAAATTCTATAGATCCTATACATTGGGCTAAAAGTTCTAATATACAATTCCGTGTAGTGACTGAAATTGGCTGAATGGAAATTTTCAACTGCGTTTAAACATGCGTTTAAATAAACAACTTTTAGCATACTATGTAGTATACATACAAACGTACAGATCATATACGGGACTGTACAAAACAGAGATACATATATTTACAGGTATGCACAAAATAATTTGGTTTCAGTACTGTCTATGAGCGATAATTGCCGGAAGTGCATTTCCAGTTGTGGGTACATTTTTAATGTCACTACTTTTTAAACATTGCTTGTTGTGTATAACATCTATAAATCATATATAGTAAAGCGAGGAGAGTTCGCGCGGTAGGAGAGATTGCGCACAAAGAGATTCGACGGGAAGGAGTAGAGTGTGAGCCCAGCGACTCCAGGTAGTTGTACAGCAGCATTAGTGCAGTGTCTACATGAATGTGCATATTTATTGTTCCAAGCGTCTTGGATAAAGCAGTGCTATTTTGGTATTTTTTCCAAAGTAAGTGCTTGAATTTTCATAACTGTTCGTCAGAATTTTTATAGAGCGTCAATAATACAAAATATTTTGAACTTAAACAATTTCTTATAAACTACTAGCCTGGACTAAGTATGCGAACACCAGAAATTCATTTTAGAAGTGGCCGTATTTAAATAAAAGACCGCGCAATCTCTCCTACCAAAATAGGAGAGTTTGCGCATCTGCTACTTAGGAGAGATGGCGCATTTCCCCATAAGTTTAAGTGCTAGGAGAGATAACACAGCTTATTGATAAATTTGTATGAATTGTAAATTACGCGTAAAACATATGAATGAATCAATTTTGAAATAATTTCGGAAAAACACATAATTATCAAAACTAAATTTGGCAATAAATTAATTTGCAAAAAAAAAAAAAAAAAATACTTTTGCAGATAAAAATTTTATTAATAAATTAATACTACAGTTGTTATTAAATAAATTTTATGTAATTATTTTTGTTAATAAATTAATAATATATTTGTTAATAAATTAATTAAATATTTATACATAAATTTTAATTTATGAGCAATTAATTTGCTAATAAGTTAATTTTGTTAACTAAAATAAATTTTCTAATACAATGTTTTGGAAAAGCTTTCACCCATTCCAAGTAGTGCAATGCCATCGAAACCAAAAGGAAACAGAGTGCAACTAATGTTTACTGAACCACAAAATATACATGAAAAAAGACTTAAGAAGGATGCCGCTACAAAAAAAAAAAAAAAAGCTTAAGATAAGGTGCTTCCACAAAAAGTGGGATAAAAAAACTCAAGGTCAATGAGGATGAGTGCACTGAATGTCTGGAACTGTACCAGGAGATAACTTCGACAACTGACTCGATTCAATGTATTGCTTGTTGCAGGTGATTGCACGAAAGATGCACTTTTTACAACAATAAGTGCATCGATTGTGGACGACGAGAGCTTTGGTTAGCAAACAAAATACAATGAAACTGTGGAAATGGAAATGAAGTAATTTTCAAGTTAAACATGTTATCAACTAGATTAATGTTATTTTGTAATCTTAGTAGGGCTTGCATTTTCTGATATTTTAATCTTCTTAAATTAAAAATTTTAAGTGTTGTTAAAATTCTTTTATTTATTATTTAAACATTTGGTTTAAATATTCACTTCTAATACAATACTATTTACTCACAAAAATCTTTCAACAATGTCAATTAAGTGTAATTATTATTGTTAATAATTTAATTCTAGTTATTATTAACAACAATCTCTTCTACCTATATGCGCAATCTCTCCTACCCATGTGCGCGTTCTCTCCTACCCTGTAAGGAGAGATTACGCAAAATAGTTTTCTTGGTTTTATTACTGCTTTTCTATTAATTTACAGTATAACAACAAAATAACAATGGAAATGCATAAAAAACAAATGAAGTCAAAATTATTCATGCATAGTTTAGCAAAATATTAATATTTAGATTTTTTATTATTATTCTTTTGAAAGGTGCGCAGACTCTCCTCGCTTTACTATACAGTGTTACAGATAAAAAATTGTTTCAGTTTATTAACGGAAATTGCTGAAGGGTATCTTTCAACTGTCTTGTGCATTTCGTAATTGAACTAGATTTCAATATAATATGTAAATCTATAGGGGGGGGGGGTATAATTAAAGTTACCCAGTTTAGACCTACGTAGAGCCGCTCTGGTTGACAGATATCGATGAAACTTAGAATATAAGTTATATGGACCTTGGGGAAATGAAATCTGCAATAAAAAAAAAAATAGCTCAAATTTCGACCGATAGATGATGGTTTTCATCTACGAGAAAGGACTTTACGCAAATCTGCAGCAGTTTAAAGAGCCAGTAGTCGCTGCCGTAAAGCCATTCTGCACCATGCCGTTAGAGAAGAAGGAACGAGCGTTACTGGTGACGTTGGTTTATCAGAACGACAGTAATTTGTCAATTGCACTGCGAGAATATCGACGCTTGAAAGGCTTACGAAAGGGGACCAATGTCGAGGCAGGCTTTGAAAAAGATTGTCTAAATTCGAAGAGACTGGGGAGCTGGGGTGTGCTGCAAGGAAGAAGACGGAAACGGATTTCAAATGAAACTGTCGAAGAAGTCGCTCTTGCCGTGGTCGAAAGAACGCCCGATTCCCAATATTCTTCGATAAGTGCTCGAGCGGTGTCACGAGATTTGTCTATCCCTTGGTCTACAGTACGAAAGGTTATTCGATCCATTATAAAGTGGTACCCATACAAGATTCACGTTGTGCAAGCGCTGAACCCTGCAGATCTGGACACACGAACTCAATTTGCTAGGATGTTTTTGTCTAGAATAGCCATTGACAATGCATGCCCTTGGAACATTTTGTGGTCGGACGAGGAGCATTTTACCTTAGATGGAACAGTGAATACTCAGAACTGTTGCGTATGGGGTACTGCAAGTCCTAATATTACGCATGAACAGGCTTTGCAGCCTGATTACATACAAGCCTGTATGGTGCGTTTTACGTATAATTTCATTCTTAGTCCCTTTTTTTTTGAGAAGAACCACTTCTCAGGGTCCTAAAAGGTGTTCCATTACGGGTACCCATTACTGCAACCTCCTTCAGCAGCAGGTCATTCCATCCTTACAAGAGCGAGAGTGTTTAGAGACTACCGTATCTATGCAAGATGGTGCACCACCTCACATAACCCGAGAAGTGACGGTACTGCTTCGTGCCAACTTCGGAGATGATCGGGTAATTTCGAGAGGTTTTCCGACAAACTGGCCTCCTCGTTATCCGAACCTGAATCCCTGTGACTTTTGGTTCTGGGGATTCCTCAAAGATCATGTGTATGAAGGAAGCATACGGCTCTGCCTGATTTGAAAGCAAGCATAACTCGTAATGTTGCTGCAATTGATCGAGAAACCTTTCGCGCTACTGTTGAACACGTTATAATATGCTTTGAACATGTGCTTGACGCAAATGGAATGCACATCGAACATATGCTGTAAATAAAAAAAGTTTTGCGTTTCCAGTTTGAGATTTTTGGTCTTGATGCGCCTCCTTCTCACCTGGTGGTCGAAATTTGAACTATTTTTTATTGCAGATTCCATTTCGCCATGATCCATACAACTTATATTCCAAGTTTCATCGCTATCTGTCAACCAGAGCGGACTCTACATAGGTCTAAACAGTGTAACTTTCTTTATAACCACCCTGTATAATGAAATAGATTTTAGCATAATATGTAGTATACATACAAATTTATAGATCATATACAGGCTGCACAAAAAATTCGGATGTTTTTCCGACTACTGATGGTAATTGCAGAAATTGCGTTATGCGTTTCCAAATTATTTATTTAGCTATAATCTTTCACTTTGATAAACTGAGAAGTTTTGTTACTGCAGTCTGAATGTGTTGGAAAGTGTTACATAATCTATGCTGGACGCATGATTTTTTCTTCCCTGTTTAACTTTCTGATAGTCGTAGCATTTCGGGAGAGATCCATAAGTTTTAATTATTATTATTATAAATATTTCTGTGCGTGCGTGTGTTTTTCTCGACCACTCTTTAAAATTTTTATAAAGTTATTTTCTTAGAAATATTTCACTCGTTTCTTCAATAATTGCACAGTAAAAAAAAAAGACAAATGTTTCTTAATCTGGGAAAATATAAAATGACCATGAACAAAAATATACAGCTCTTCGCAGCTACCCATGATTTTGAAAAGTGTTCTTTATTTTTAGAACCCTCAGAAACCAATATTCTTTCGAGATTTAAAGAAGCACTGACACAATCAAAGTTTATTTTACCGCCACTAATTTTTGGAAATGTTTTTTCTTGACCCTGGAGTATACGTATTTAGATGCGATACATTTTCGAGTAAACATTTTTTTGTTCAACAAACATGTTTTACAGGCCAACATGATAAATTAATAGTATTAATATTAATAATAAAATTAATATTTTTTTGAAAATACTCAATAATTGCTACAAGTGATAAACATAAATTTTAAAAAAGGCAAAATACCTTTATTTATTTACATTTCGACATGTTTTATTGCATCAGACGGCAACATTCTCAAGAAAATAAAATGATAAAAATATTTTCGCAAAAATTCAAATTGAAAAATTGGTAAACAAAAATAAAAATCACGCGAACACAAGGATAATGAAATCAACTGCAATATTAGAAATGGAAATTTGTGAACGTGAACTATTTTGCATTATTATTTCACGATTCTGTGGAGCACTTCTTTCCAAATTTTAGGGAGCTCCATGGATACTGAATCATTGCAAACATTCTCATTGCGTAAGAAGATCTCTATTGATTCTCTGATGATGGATGGCAAATAAGATCTTAATGGATAAATTATTCTACTATTTTTAAAATCTATTTGTAAAGGTTCTCTGTTATAGTCTGGCCAGAGCTGTAGTTTTCTTGTTGTATTTGATGTCTGCTATATGTTCTGTGATCCTAGTTTTGAGCTTTATATTTGTCATTCCTATATAAAATAGCACTGTTCCATCTTCTTTGGTGAAAGGTATTTCATATACCCCTGATAATTGATTTGGTTCTATTAGGTCTATTTTCTTACATATTGTTAAGAATAAAACAATAAGTTACTCAATGACACCATTTTTAAGGAACTCTTCGCAGTGAACTGTATATTTCTTTATTTTAAAACAAAAATTGTTAAGAGTGAAACAGTCTCTCTGGCCGTTTCCAAGTCAAACATTCCATCATTTTCATAACAACAACAACAAAAATTCAGTGTTTCCACTCACTAGTAACTAAATTACAATCTATCGTCAACACGCAGACGATTGGGATAATAAATAAAATTACGGCGCTGACACAAGCGCCCTCGTACGGGAGATTTTAATTACGATCAGTAACATACTCCCGACCGTTGAAACCTGCAGGTTTCAAAACTACTCTAATATATAATATAAAATTACATAATACTACATATAACAATGCAAAGATATAATTAATAACAAAGGAAAAATGGCAGAATTACTTTACATTTGAATACAATAAAACATACTATAGAAATTAAACAACAAAATATATTCAAAATATACCAAATATATACATTAAATAAATTAGTTTCCATTAATTGGAAGGGGACAAATACTTCTCACATCTCTCTTTATTATTGTACCGTTAGGTAGACGAATGCTCTCTACTCGAACTTTTTTGTCCTTACCGAGAAATATCTCGGAAATCCTACCTGTTGCCCATTTTGTGCTGAGCATATTTTCATCTTTGATCAATACGAGAGAACCAACATTTATATTGTTTTTATTTATTTGCCATTTATTACGTTGCTGTAAGGTATTCAGATAGTCCCGCTTCCATAATTTCCATATTTGCTGGCTATATTTTGTTATTTTTTGCCAGTTGCTAAGTTTGTTTTCCGAAATTTCAGTGAGCTGGGGTTCAATAATAGACGTTAAGGGCCTACCTATAAGAAAATGACCCGGTGACAGAGTCTCGAAATCGTCGAAATCTGATGATAATGGGGACAGAGGTCTTGAGTTCAAAACACTTTCAGTTTCTAGAATTACTGTCAGAAATTCCTCTAAAGTGAGGTGCGCGTTACCAATTACACGTTTTAGATGGAATTTGAATGATTTAACCCCTGCCTCCCAAAGACCACCGAAGTTCGGCGCTTTCGGAGGAATAAAATTCCATTCGATATTTTCCCTTGCAAAATAATCAGCTAATGCTTCATCTGGATGTCTAACCAAATTGTGAAGCCTTTTCAATTCTAAGTTTGCCCCTACAAAGTTTTTTGCATTGTCAGAAAATATTTTTGAACACTTTCCCCTTCTGCTAACAAAGCGCTTAAAACAAGCAATGAAGGCTGCAGAAGTGAGATCTGAAACGAAATCTAGATGAATAGCTTTGGTGCAGAGACAAACGAATATACATACATACACTTTATTATATGTACCTTTCCTTTGATTTTTGAATTTAATGTAAAAAGGGCCGCAATAATCAGTTCCAATAATGGAAAATGGAAATGAAGGTGTAACACGCTCTTTGGGCAAGTCACCCATAACTTGACTCGCTAATACAGGCTTGTTTTTAAAACAAGTGACACATTCATATGTTATTTTGCGACAGATGTTTCTACCATTAGTTATCCAAAATTTACGACGAATATGGTACAACAATGTTTGTGATCCTACATGTAAATACTTTAAATGAAAATATCTTACAATAATTAAAGTAAGGGGATGCTTACTTGGCAGAACCATAGGATGTTTTTCATTTGTTGTCAAATATGAGTTACCCAATCTACCCCCAACTCTTAAAATATTACTTTCATCTAAGAAACAATTTAAAGAATTTAGTTTACTTTTATTTGGTACTGAATTACCTTTTTGAAGACATTTTATTTCTTCCTGATACTCACTTTGTTGAACAATCTTTATCAGTGATAATTCTGCAGCATTCAATTCTTTAGAAGTAAGATGATCTTTCACTCTATTAACATTTCGAAGGTTATGAATAAATCTAAGCACATAACATAAAATACGAATGATAGTTATATAATTATTACTAACACTAATAATATAATCTAATAAATAATTTTGATCATAAATAGCTAGAGTAACTAAAGAGTTGTCATTTTCACATTTAACTGTTTTCTTTAGTTCATCAGAATAGTCATCTGGCGAATTTTGGATGTTGCAGTCATTAGTTGGGAGAACAGTTTCTCTCAAAAAGGGGGGACCTTTAAACCACAAATCCTTTTCTAAGAGCATATCAACACTGACGCCTCTGCTAAGGAGGTCGGCTGGATTAGACTTTCCTGGACAATGAAACCACGAATTGGAGTCAGTCAAAGATTGAATCTCGTTGACACGATTCGCTATGAATGATTTCCATCTTTTACTAGAACCTCTAATCCAGTACAAAGTGATTTTCGAATCTGTCCAGAAGAACATATCTGATGGCTTCTTATGATTTACTATTTTCTTGACTGCATTACCTAGTCGGGCAGAAAGTAAAGCTCCCAATAGCTCTAATCTTGGTAAAGTGATTTTTTAAGAGGTGTAACTCTACTTTTTGAAGTCACAAGGTTAACTTCAATAGCATTTTCTTTTACAATTCTGAGGTATATGACAGTGCCGAAGGCTTTCTTACTAGCATCGCAGAAACAGTGAATCTCTAATCTGAATTTTCTTCTTTCGTTGAATTTAGCACAATTCTTGGAATTTTTAGGTCGAGAGGCGTGGGTTCTCAGAACACCATTGAAGCCACTTTTCTTTAACATCTATTGGTAGATCTTCATCCCAAGCAATTTTCCTCAACCACAGATCTTGAAATAGGCATTTCATGCGAATAGTATAAGGAGTGAGCAAGCCAAGAGGGTCGAATATTTTTCTAATAGCACGCAGGATGAAGCGCTTGGTGTTTTCATTTTTTGATAAAATTTCTAATAAGCCTTTTACATCTACGATAAAGCAATCTTCACTCGTATGCCAAGACATTCCTAGAACCTTTGTTGAGTCAAATCCTAATTCAATTGGGTTATGTAGAGGGTGAGTATCAAACCCTTCTTGTTTCCATTGCTCCATCAAATCGTTATCATTAGTTGACCATTTTCTGAGTTTCATACTTGCCTCGCTCATAATATAAACAGCATTTCGAGAGATTTCTAACGCATCTTGCAAGTTGTCAGCACCAGCGATGAAATCATCTACGTAGAGGCACCTATCTAATAACTTTGTTGTTGTAGGATATCTAACTTGAAATTTCTTGATATGTTTTCTTAGAGTAGCAGCAAGAAGAAACGGGGAAGCATTCATACCAAAAAGAACTAGGTTGAAGCGATATATTTCTATACCTCTATCTCCAATCCATAAAAACCTCACTGCATCTCTGTCTTTCTCCGCTAGGGATATCTGCAGAAAGGCCTTTTCTATATCACCTATCAATGCTATTTTGTTTAATCTAAAATTGATAAGTAGATCGAATATGTTTGGATTAAGATTTGGACCTGGCCAAAGACAATCATTTAACGACAATTCGCCAACATCGTGTGAGCTGGCATCGAAGACTACTCTCATTTTTGTTGTCAGGCTTTGTCTAAAGACAGGTTGATGTGGAAGATAAAAAAGTGGTTTCTCCACTGGCTTGTGCGTTTCCGTTATTTTTTCTATGATTTCTTTATTTTCATAATCTTTCAAAGTCTCACAATATTGAGCACGAAGCTCTAATTTTCGCTTCATTTTCACTTTAAGACAGTTTAGTCTATTATTGGCTATTTTGAAATTGTCATTCATTTCTCGCCAATCCTTTTTCCATGGTAAGGTAACTTCGTAACGTTTATTTTTATAAGATACAGATTTTTCGAATATTTCTAATGCTCTATCTTCGTCAGTACATGTGGGATCGTCTTTTATCCCTAATGTTTCTAACTGAAAGAATTTTTGAACTTCTTTTGTCAAATCTTCATACTTACAAACAAGCCCACAATGAGTATTTTGCGTGATTTGATTGTCAGGATTTAATACGCTTCCACAGGCAATGAATCCAAATACCAAGTTTTGGGATTTTAAATTAGACTTGGGGACTTCAATTCGACCGACTTCTAAAAGATCATAAAATATTTGAGCTCCCAAAAGAACATGAATTTTTCCAGGTTTGTAAAATTCTGGATCCGCTAATTTAATGTTATTAAGGTAATGTTCTGTTGGAACGTTAATCCGATTTACTGGAATAGTATCCGATATTTTTGGTACACAAAGAAGTTCTTATAATTTGAATTGTTCGAAATTAATGCTTTTACCTTGGAGTTAATATTCACGGAGATGCCATTTAATCCTGAAACTGCAACTTTTATTTTTTCTTTCTTAATTCCTAAATAATCAGCACACTGAATCGTAATGAAATTACTCATTGATCCAGCATCAATCAAACCTCTTAGCGGCTTAAATTCACCAAATTTATTTTTAATATAAACAATAGCAGTTGATAAGATGCCAGAACTTAAATAATTCATCTCACAAACAGATGTACCTGAAAATACTCTTTCGTTAGAAATGTGAAATGTTGCAGCATTCGGGTCTAGATTTGAATGCGCTACGATTTGATTCTGGTTTTGGGTATTGCAATCACTGACCTCGGGTTTTGAAATAAATTCATTTTTTCTATCGCTGTTTTGAATTTGCTTTTCATTTTCATTCTCGAAATGCAGTAAACTCGAATGTTTTTTCAGACATTTCTGACAAGAATAAGTAGATTTACAATTTCTAACCGAGTGGAATTTTAAACAGTTAAAACAAATATTATTTTTCTTTACGAATTCATATCTAGAAGCCACTGAAAGATTTAAGAATTCTGGACATTTGTGCAAACCGTGGAATTCATTACTTTGACATTTAACACATTTAAATGTTTTTGAGTTTTTACCATTAGATGTAGATACCATACTAGTGATTCGTTGTTGAGCATTGCGTTTAGGAGTTACATTATTTATAAGAGGTTTGGAAACTTGCAGTGTTCTCGCTTGTCTTTTGAAAAATTCGATTAATTCTTTTAATTTTGGTAGCTCGTCTTTTTTTTGTTCACGTTCAAACCATAATTTTGTGGACCCATCTAATTTCTGCCACAATATATAAGTTATTATTGTATCCGCAAACCCTTCAATTTTTTGATCGAGAATTTCTAGAGATCTGATACATTCACTGGCGGTATCTGCCAAATTAAGAATAGCACTAGGTGTTTCACTTTGTATTGAATTAATGGACATTAATTTTTTAATGTGAGCAAACACTTGTTGTCTTTTATTGGAATATCTTTCCTCTAATAAGGACCACGCTGTTTGATAATTATCATCTGAAATCGTTATACTTTGTATAACTTTTGCAGCTTCAGAATGAAGCGAAGATTTCAAATATGATAACTTTTGAGCACCCGAAAGTGCGCTATTATTGTGAACGCTAGATTTAAAAAGATCACTAAAATATATCCAATCCTGTACATTTCCACTAAAAGAAGGTAGATTAATCGTGGGAAGTCGAACTTCCGTTACACTATTCTCTTGTTTCGGCTTTGATTCATTAAGAACATTTATTTGTTTTTGTTTCGCTCTTTTAATTTTTAACCAAGTTTCATCTAACTCTTTTTCAATCGATGATTGTTCATCGATATATTTATCAATTTCCTCTTCATCGCACAATGAATAAATTTTATCAAACATTTCTTTCAATTCTGCATTGAATTGATCACATTTCGTATTTACAAGTTCTAAAGAGCATTCATCAGAGTTACTTAATTTAATTTCACTCACAAATTTAGTAATTTTACATTTTAAAACTCTTTTTTTTGTCAAAATATTTTTTAATTCAGTAGACATGTTAAAGAAAAAGTCCTACCTTATTCGAAGAAACCAAGTCTCGTCGCTGATTCTTGACTCTAAAAGCAAACGATAAATCCGTTTACTTTGGCCTCGAAGGACCAATTTTTGTTAAGAATAAAACAATAAGTTACTCAATGACACCATTTTTAAGGAACTCTTCGCAGTGAACTGTATATTTCTTTATTTTAAAACAAAAATTGTTAAGAGTGAAACAGTCTCTCTGGCCGTTTCCAAGTCAAACATTCCATCATTTTCATAACAACAACAACAAAAATTCAGTGTTTCCACTCACTAGTAACTAAATTACAATCTATCGTCAACACGCAGACGATTGGAATAATAAATAAAATTACGGCGCTGACACAGCGCCCTCGTACGGGAGATTTTAATTACGATCAGTAACACATATTATGTTTTTTTATTTTGCGGATGGTTTTGCAACAATGGTAATACAAATATTAATATATTAATATTTTTTTTTGTTATTCTTGCATGCATAAATTCAATTACTATGATAAAGAATCATGTATTTGTAAATTAATTTCACTCTATGTTATCTATTTTTTTATTCCATATTTAAGAAGCTTTTTTTGCAATACTGAAACACTATAAATTATTTCCTTTCTGAATTAATATATTTCTCTAAATTATTATATATTTATCTCATTAAATCACTTCAAGATAAAAGTAAAAATGAAATAGAAATAAATTAATTTCTATTCTAACGGTGTTTATTTAAGATACTTTTGCGTAGGATTTACGAAATTGCGAGCAACCCTTGTAAGAGATACGTGCAATTTAGAATAAATATCAACAGGTTTTCATAACTCACTTTATGAGTTGATAATGATTCCAATTTCTACCTAAATATAGTTAACTGGGAAATTTTGTTACATGTATCTGATGCAATCAATAATTACATATTTTATGCGTTGGGTATAATCAAAAATCTCCTAACTCACTCAAATGTAATCATTTACGGTCATTATTATTATTAAGTATATTAATAATTCTATCTGGCGTCAAACATACGGACAGGTGGCACCATCTATGATCGAAGTTTGGAACTTGCTATTTCCATTGGCTTGAAGAAAATTTTTCATCGTGAGAAGCATCTTGGTCCAAATCGCACTTCTGTACGACAATTACTTGATTTTATATTGAATTTTAAAACCTGTCAAGGACTTTTGGGACACCCTGTATTTTCATAAATCTTCTTGCTTGATCGAGAAACATGTATATTTTTTTACAATGCCCTAAGTTTTTCGCGTTTATCTTAAATATTTATTATAATTTATTATTCCCTATTAAAATATCCAACTTATTGACGCTTTTCAACAAGCAACGCATGAATTATTTCTTTCCGCAGAAAACCAAGCAACCAACTAATGATGTACAACATCGATTCACTTTTTATAACTTCTTCCTTTGGGACCTCCCTTTCATTATTTGTTCATGAACATTCTCCACAGGATCCATAAGTCAAAGGCGACGTTCGCTTTTACGACACAATTGCTTCTAGAGAAGGTTTCAAGTTAGACTATACCTATTTCTGCAGCAGGTTTAAGGTTAAATTATTGAAAACATATCGTGGTAACTTTTGAAATTCGTATCAAATTATAGGAAAAGTAAATCACTTTAGAAGGTGTATAGGATGATGACGAACATATTACCGAATAAGTAGTAATTTCACCTTTCTCTTTAAAATTGTATCTTTCACAATAATGAGTACTTTGCAGATTATTAATATTAGGTTTTAAAAACTTAAAAAATTGGCATGTTGTTAAAATAAACCTGCAGGTGGTCATACAGAATGATTCAAAATAACGTGGCCAAAATGAAAGGGCAAATCAGGCATACAAAAAGAATCAAAAATCACACAGGAACGTGGGGTCGCAAACGCCACGCGGGGCCGCTAGAGGGCGCCTGCGATCACCAGATTTGTTTCCAGTAGATTTTTTCTTATGTTTTTTTATAAGGACTTATTTACGAAACACCTGTTTCAACGCAGGAAGACTTAGTAGGAAGAATTGTTGCGGCAGTAGGATAGGTTTGAGAAGGTGCGTCAGGTCATGCAGCGTCGATGCAATGCATGTCTCCAGGCGTCTGGCAAAAACTTTGAGCATATCCTGCAGTAGTATTAGTTGTAAATGTATAACATAAGTGGAAATACAGCATAAATAAAATGATGTAGAATAATTCTTGTTTGTTATTCTTTTATTACATATAAGTTGCAAACCCCTCTAGCGGCCCTGGATGGCGTTTGCGACCCCATGTTCCTATGTGATTTTAGATTATTTTTGTATGCCTCTGCTTTGCCCTGTCATTTTGGCCACGTTATTTTTAATCACCCTGTATACACATCATTTGTAATTTTCAAAAGTTTTACTAAAATATTTTTTTCGCTATGATTAATTTAAAAAAAAAAAAAAACTAATGCTGCCACCGTAAGTGGATTTTTTGTGACCGAAGGACTTTCTCGGCTAATATTAAGAAACTGTTGTATATAAAAAATGAAAACTGGTAGTTTTATAGAGAAACGTTCGATAAACACGCTGAAGCAGATAGTTTTTAACCCATTCGGGACCATGGATGCATATATGTGCCTTCAGAAGGTGCATACAGAATATGTTTTCGGTACCAGTAATATAAAAAAGTAATATTTACCTTATTTAATTAGAGCATTTTTAGGATTACAAGAGTGAAGGTAACTTAAAAAAAAAAAACAGTGGTACTAATTGAATTAAATTTTGTAGTAAACACCGGTCCCGAAGGGGTTAAGTCTGAGAATTATTTTTACAGCCATTTAATATTGAAGTCAGTCAAAATAGTTCCGATAAAAAAGTTTTATGGGAACAAAGACTATGCATAGCAATTTAACCACCTTTTGTAGGAACATATTTCACAAGCTTGCGGTGTGCAGTGTGCAATTACTTTTTTAATTTGATTATTTTTTTTAGTTTTTTTTTCAACTTTCTATTCAAAACTTCATTATTTTAATAGAGCTATATTTCCGATTTAGAAAAGGTTATTTTTTTTTTTTTAGATTGATGCCAAATTGTAAAACAGAGCAAATAATAATATTTTCTTTCAACTAAAAAACGCACGTGACTATTAAAAACAGAAATTTATCTTTAAAATAATAATTAAATGATTACATGTTAAAAACAGTAAATAGGGGAAATAACGTAATAAAAAATTATTTACACGTGAATGTTAAAATCAAAAATAAAACTTCAATAATAGCTAAATTATTATGCGTTAAAACCAGTAATGGAAAAAATTACCCTACATTGGAAATGCTCAAATAATAATATAGGTAAACAGCTTCAATTAAAAAATATATTTACCTTTCAATGAATTATTTTCACATGAATTTAAAGCGAGAAAGAAAACATTGGTCAAAATTACGTCATATTGAAAACGGTACATTTGGAACAGTTTTCTTAAAGCGTCGCTATAAACAGCAGTTGATGAAATCCTCCAGTCAAAGAAAGGGAAATGAAAGGAAATCCGATTACAGTAGATCGTCACATAGTCGATAAATTATAATTCAATCTTCCGTAATCTTTTTAAAACAGAGCAAATTAGCATATTTTTAGAGCCTGTGCTGTCCGAACGGAGGACGGCATATGTAGGTTGCAGGGGCAGAGCCCGGTTATTTATTTAAAAAAATAATATGAATAAGTATAGATCAAGCGTTCAATGCACATGAAGGTCAATGAATTATAACTACGGAGAATTATAATCTGTTATAATTGTTCAGTTGAGCCAGAATATTGTTTTGAAAATATTTTTCTTTCTCTTTTAGACTTGAGAAACTATAAAAATAAATAGCTACATAAAAAAAAGAGGTTGAAGCTCAATTGTAGAAAATCTATATGTAGTTTCAGAACTATAGAGCTTCAATTTCTCTACTCTTTCAATTGTTTTGTTTCATTTCGTTGCTACAGTAAAAGAGGCTCTTTAAACTCAAAAACAGAAAGCATACTCGTCAATAAAAATAAATAAAATCAAACATTTCAGATAAAATTTGAAATTTTATGCTGTTATTGATCAACATGATTTAGAGTATTTTATCTTTAAATTATAATAGCATTTGCCATCTAAGGATTTCATTAGGTTAGTATCTTTGGGTATCATGTGCAATTTTTGAGCAACATTACTATTAATTTTGCTTTTAAGTTTGTCCGGTGGCGTCTTTTCAATTTTTCCCCCTAAGTGTCAGAAAGGGGTCAGCATTCAAAGGAAGGTAAAAGGACCTCGGACGGGAACGCGGAACGCAGCGCTCTGTGAATTCTGCGGTGCAGTTAAACAACGAAATAAATAAAATATATAATATCGCAAGAAATAATGGCTACAAAGAAAGCACTGTAAATAGATTAATTGGTGTCGTCTAGCTGCAAAACCGGACAACTCCTCAAAATTAGAAAATGCGTTTTTTCAGTTGTTGAAGTTCTAAGTAAACGTTTCTACAATCTGGAAACTATTAATCATGCCAAAGCTGGTCAAATATATTATCCTGATGACTATAAAACTAAAGAGCTTTGGTTCCAATCTTATTCTGGCTAAGTGTGGCAAAAAAAAATCATGTTTCACCAAAAATTTTATCTTTTGGGGATGCCCAGTTTTGCAACTAGACGACACAATTATGAGCATGAAGAATAAGAAGGAAAGCAACTCCAATGCGCAAAACTCCAAATTATCCACTTTACAATATTTTCGTGGTTTCTTCGAAAGATTGAAATATAAACTCAATAAACACAATGTCTTCCTTATTGCAAAATATTTCGCAAAACTAAAAAACATAGAAGTCTGTAAGAAAATAGATCCAATAGAACCAAATCAATTATCAGGTGTGTGCGAAATAGCTTTCACCAAAGAGGATGGAACAGTGCAATTTTATATAGGAATGACAAACAGAAAGTTTAAAAGTAGGATCAAAGAACATACAAAAGACATCAAATATAACAAGAAAACTGCAGTTTTGGCCAGACACAAATATGGCCTATATTAAATATGGAGACACAAATATGGCCTATATAACAAAGAACCGTTACAGGTTGATTTTAAAAATAGTAGAATAATTTATCTATCAAAATTTTTTTGCCATCCATTATCCGAGAATCAATAGACATCTTTTTTACGCAGTGAGATTATATGCAATGATTCAGCCTCCACGGAGTTATCTAAAATTTGGAAAGAGATGCTCTGCAGAATAAGAAACAATAGTATAAAATAATTCCTGCTCACAAATATCCATTTTTATTATTGCACTGAATTTCATCTCGTGATTTTTGACCACCAGTTTTCAATGTTTTTTTTTTCTTTTTTTTTTTTCTTTTGCGAAAATATTTTTATCTTCATAAATCCTAAAAATGCCGCCGTCTGAGCGATGAAACATATCGATTTGAATAAAAGTATTTATTTGCCTTGATTATTAAGATGATACTTGGCGCAATGTAATATAAATCGAAACAAGTTAGAAATTGCTCGTCAAACGTGGCAAATGAGGTGCGTTCGTACTATAACTAGTTTTATAAATATTTTTTGCACCCCATATTGTACTGAATGTATATTTTAGTGCACTTTATAAGTGCCTATCAATTCCATTCTGTTCGAAAGACTGTAACATCATTAAAATGCGCGTACAATAATTTTTTCCTATTGACCGTAATGTAACGAAAACTTTTTACTGTCTCTGTCATTAAACTATGCATCCGATTTTCATAAAATTTGAAATGACTCGACAAAATTGTGCAACAACTATATATTTAAAATTTCAGACCATTCGGAAGGCTGTAACATTAAAATGCACTTGCAATAATTTTAGGTTCAGTTTATACAGACTAACATGAAATATATGTTTCGAAAATTTCATGAAAAAATATTCAGAAGTTTTTGAGATATCCTGCCCGTTATGCCCAAAAACAACATTTGGAGAAAAATGACTTCAAAATTTCGGAAACGCCGCTTCAGCTATTGAGTGGGTATAATTCTAAAAGCCATAACTTATGTTCTAATAGGAATTTTAAGGAAACGATTATATCAAAATGTTGAGAAAAGATAGGAGTTTAACATCGAAAAAAATTAAAATTTCGAAAATTTTGAAGCTTTAAGAATCCTGAGACCCCTTAACTTAGTTTGATTATTATTATTATTTTATTTGTTTACTTAATTTTTGCTCCAGGTCATTTTTTTTTTTTTTGAACGATCCAAAAATAGCTTAAGCAATCGGATCATTGAAAATATATTTTTTTAATTAGCCAAATGTATCAATAAATTAATTCTAATAATGAAGCAGATTCTTTTTACCTCATTTTCTCATTAGCATACCTTGACTTTTTTCAGAAGATTCTTACGAACCTTTTGATAAATGTAAATGGCTGTGTACTGATGCACAGAAACAAATTAATTTTATTTCATGCCAGCAAAATCGGTGGCTTTTCATGCGCGGTTGTTTGAATATGCCAAGTGCCACTTGTGTGTATTTACATAAGGGAAATTTATACTGCTACGGATAATTTAAATATCGCTAATTAAGTCGAGGAAACTTCATTCTTGTAATGCATTAGCTGAACATGAGACTTGAATTAATGAGAAAACCTTCATTCCAGTGCATTTGAGGCTAGCCCTTTTCAAAACACGAGTACAATACAGTCAACTTGGGATTTCCGTTTATCAATCAGTTATCGTATAGTGAAAGAACTGTAGAAATTGGCTCAATAGTTTTAGAGTCTATTTACTACAAACAAACAATTGTTTCTGTTTTAAAGTATTAGTATTACTTGAATCACTATTAAAACTGAAATAACCGTTAATTAATAAATAGGAAAAAAATATTAGTTTGGCATATTTAAGCGTCATTTTTGTGTCAAAGGCTAAATATGAAATACTTCCATACGTAGTTGACAAGCATATTTCTTTATTATTGCTATCTTAATTAATTATAGCAATTACTGTACTGGGAATTTATCTTATTGCTATCACTGAAATGACAAATAATTCATTTTTCTTCATTTTTCAATTTTTTTAAATATAAATAAATAATAAAAAGCCACATAGTTTGTGCGCAGCAACGTCTAAAAAATTATCCTTATGTCTTTTTTAAAGTTTATATACTGATATCGTTTCAGAGAAATCATAGTGAAATTATAACTGTAGAACGTTTTTCACCACATTGAAATTCGAAGTTTTTTTAAACTTTTCTTGGCGGGAATCCGATCCTTATAGAAAGCTGCATGTCAAATTAAAAATTTCTAGCCGCGATAGTCTCCGAGTAATGATGACCTATAGAGCATTTTCCAATCATTTCATCCTTTTTATCTTGAATATTTTAACAGACGTTCTTTGCAAGCCTTTCGTCTTAAAAGTAATCACCATGAAAAATTTCACGTTTTTATAGAATTAACGGAATAGTAATAAAAAAAAAAATCTAAATATTTGAACGTTTTTTACTTTCTGAATCCCGATGAGAATAGTTTGTAAAGAGGCTAAATATATATGAGGACCCCAGAAGCCAAGGGGTATAAGTGGCAAAATTGAAAAAATTGAACAAAGTGCGCAGACGACCTAGAAACATGCTTTTTTCTTTTCAGGTAAAGAATTATAAGTGATTTTCTAATTATGTTGTGCGTTTTAGAGATCAACCACTTTGACGAATAATGATCAATATTGATTAATTATAAATTTAAAGAAAATTGCACTCCACTCTTTTCACATTTATTTAAATAAGAGTTCAAAGACCACTGTGAACAAGCATCAGTTTCCTATTTTAATTCAGCCAATTATTATTGATGTCCAACTTTAACATCAATTATGTTTGAACTCAATTTACTTCAAATCGAAATTTTGTCACTTGTACCCCTTGGCTTCTGATATCCTCATAAATATATGTATGTATGTATAAGTGGAGGTTTTCATCATTATTATCCTAGAGAAGGCTTGGAATCGGTTCATTAATTCCAATGTAATCGCCTGTTTGAACGTTATTCCATCCTTTTTTATTTCGAAAATAAACTAATCAATAAAACACTGATAGCTAGCAATTTAGCAACGCAATTCTCCATTCTGACTATTTGTTTATTTTCGGAGAACACTTAGTAAACAAAAAATAAAGCTATTTGAGTTTTAACCAAGATTTTTGAAAAAATCGTCATTTGTGCGGTGCATGTGGGAGTGGTTCTTGTTCCCAAAGTAAAAATCGCTTTCCAATCACAACTGATCGCTTTGGAAATGTTTCACTGTTCGAGAAGATCTTGTTAATCTTGTCTTTCATTATTACACTTACAAGGGTAGGTTCCGCTGTCGGGAGCACAGAATGCGGTGAATGTTTGTGTATCGATAGAGTATAGTTAGTATATAAACACATGGGAGTCATAAAGCGCAATACCCAGGGGGTCTTAGCGAGTCAATAGGGTGATTGGCAGCGTCCTGTATTCAAGAAACTCGGTGATTGAACGCTTTTGAGTTCGAATCCCAGTCATACTTACTTTTCGCAACGAAAATTTTTATCAGTTATTTTCGAACCGTAATTGAAAAAATATGAATAATTGAAATTTACGAAAAATATAAATTAAATATATATTTTGTACATTATATAAGTACATTTTTAACTATGAACTTTTGAATGTTTAAGTATTTAACAAAAAGCAAAAGAAAAAAAAAGTAGGCAATTTATATTTCTGTAGAGCAGAAATTTTTGCTGTTATTTAAAATTATTTAGAGTTATTTCAATGAATAATCTACTATTTTGAAATATTTCGAATATTTGATTTTTTAAAATCTTCTTTTAAGTTGTTATTGCCTACCTAATAACTATTTTTAGAAATTATTTTTAAGTACATAGACAGTTATTATAAATATAAACATAAGAATGCATGATTTAAGAAATTCAAAGTTAAAAACGATAGATTTTGAAAAATTATCATGATAATAGAAAAATTACAATTTCAAAAGTAATTAAAGAAGCGAGTTATAATTTTATGTAACGTATTTTAATTTATTTCATTGTGAAAAATAGTAGCTTATTTGTGTAAATAATAGAAATAAATTTTGAAACCAGCAAAATGTGGTCTATAAAAGAACCTTCCATTTTTGCATACAAATAAAATCCCTGCCGGCTCGGCCTACAGGCGGAGGTAGATTTCGAAGTTAAGTACTAATTTCACCAACAAAAACTAAATCAAGATTAAAGATAAACCCAGTTTAACAGTTTTATGTGGCCGCTTTTGACAAGGTTTTGATTTCATTTTTTTTGTAAGAGCTGGTTTTATCAGAATCATGTTGATATGATACTGTTTTCTTCAACTCCTATTTTTGTTTAATTTTGTGTTTGCTGCAAGAGTTGGTCCTATCAAAAATTTGTCAATATAAAAGTTGTAGATAATATTAAGAAAATTTATAATATATTTAAAAGGATTTGATATCTTGTGAATTGACGAAATTGTGATTTTTTTATTTCTCTCTAAAACCCTATTTTTTTCACCCCTTGAATCTATTTTTATCAAATATCTGTGATACATAAATTTTTGGCCCTTTTCTTAGACGTAATAACAACTTTAAACTGATTTGATATGTATTATAATTAGGAAGTTATCGGTTTTTTTCGGTTTTCACAAAACCCCTTCCTATTTCCATCACCTTGGTCCGATATTGCCCATTAACGAACTTGACCGAGATTTTCTTCCCCTTGATGTTATGTATCAGATTAGAAGAGATTTGTGCAGAATTATGGAAGTTATCATGTCCATAAAAAAGTGATATATATATATAAATATATACACTGTAAAAAAATACTGCCAGTTTTCCGGTAGGAATCGGAAAAATAGTTGCCCTTATCGTACCGGAATAATTTCCGACCCAGCTCGGAATAAAATCCGAAAAAATAAGAGTAAAACGGTATTTTACGAATTTTATTCCGAGCTGGGTTGCAAATTATTCCGGTACGATAAGGGCAACTTTTTTTCCGATTCCTACCGGAAAACTGGCATTATTTTTTTTAGAGTGTAGATAGATAGATAAAGTTTTGATTTGGGTGTGGTTTTGAGTTCTAGGGGTCCTGATCGGCGTAGATCTGCAATTTTTTTTTCTCAGAAATTCCAACATATAGGAGAATGTAATAGATAGTATTTCATACAAAATCCACCTAAAACAGCTTGAGTGTAACAAAATAGTACAAAAACTCAAGAATTTCTAGATAATCAGAAAGATTCACTTTATCGAAATAACGTTCCGAAATATATTACGCGAAATGAAATGTGTTTCGATATGGGGCTGATATATTAAGGAAAATAACTTTTCTGAAAATATATATATCATAGAAGAACGGCAACGCAACTCGTTACGTACTCTTATCTCTATATGGGCCTTTTCCGTGGCATATTTAAATGAGAAATGGTTTTCGGTGACAAGTTCGGGCGATTATATGCAAAACGCTCATAATTCTTCGAGAATTAATGGCATAAAATGTTCCTCCTCGGTATAATGCAAATTAGAAAAAAAGAAAGTCAATCTCATATTGCTTTATTAAGGTGTCTCAGAACTATTAAAATTGGAAAAATGAAAAAAAAAGGACCATTTTCAACATTACATTCTATTAAATACCTTAAAATGTATATGATTTTAAAACACAATTTTATTGGGATGAAAGATATAAATAAGTATGTTCTTTCATTTCATGTTTTTTAAAAATTGCAGAATTAGTATTTATAGGGGGCTCCAAACTGTCAGACATTTGTCGAGCAGAAAATTGGCATAACAGCTTACGTGCAGGATTACAAAATACATTTGGCAACTAGAATGAAATTTTTTTGTGCCTAATTAAACTTCAGCTTGTAATAATTACCCTGAACCTAAATAAATTTGTATTTAATATTTTTAATACAAAGTTGTATTTAGCTAATAGAAAATTTTGAAAATTTCAGTATAATCATCTACAAAAATATTTTTTTGAACAATAAAAAGGAAAATTTTAGGTTCAGTTTATACAGACTAACATGAAACATTCGTTTTGAAAGTTTCATGAAAAGATATTGAGAAATTTTTCAGATATCCTGCACGTTATGTCCAAAAACGCCATTTGGAGAAAAATGACTTCAAAATTTTGGAAACGCAGCTTCAGCTATTGAGTGGGTATAATTGTAAAACCCATAACTTCTGTTCTAATGGAAATTTCAGGGAAACAATTATATCAAAATGTTCAAAAAAGATAGGAGTTTAACATCTAAAAAAAAAATTTAAACTTCGAAAATTTTGAAGCTCTAAGAGTCCTGAGACCCCTAGTTGCATGGGGATAAACGCGGACCTCCCGGGTTACAGAATATAGATATAAATCATTTTTAAAAATTAATACTCTAATGCATTTTTTACATTAAATATCTTTCTTAGAATATCCATCAACAACACCAAAAATCATTTTTATATGAACAAGTAATATAAAAATTTTGTTTTTAAAGTCAATTCCTACTTAGGTCCTAAAAGAAAAATTTAATATAATCCCTTAAGCTAATATTAGTTTTTGTTGCATTAAAATATCTCAATTTGTTGATTTTCTATAAGCAAGTAGGTTTACAATGGAAGTCTATGGGAATTTGGCGAAATATTACAGATATCGGCAAGGTGGCGTCACTTTTGCCGACTCATTTTGGGCGCCAAATTTGGTGATATATCGCCAAGTTGGCGACAAACTTGGCGGTATTTGGCGGCAGAACAAGATCCCCCCCTATGATAACCCCGTTATAGATATGAAGATGCATTAAATGCTTCAATAGCCAATGGCTGCCATTTTGTCTCCATGTAAAACTAAAATTAATTAATTAAAATTTTATTAATGAATTAATATTTGAAAAATCTGTATTAACATCAGTTGTCATCCAGTACAAGTTAAAAAAAAATTATTTCAACTTGATAGGATGAATAATAAGTATTTTATTAACGATTGAAAATTTGAACAAGATATATAAATAAATAAATAAATATAGGGAGAGTGTGAACTAATAGTAGAAATTGAATAAATATAGGGAGAGTGTGAACTAATAGTAGGAAATGAAAAATAGCAACTATCATTCAAATAAAGTTTTGAAATTCACAAAAACGTCACACAAAGCAGGGAAAACAAAGAAACAAATTCGAACAACTTGCATGTTTTGTTTTCTTTGGCTAGTGGAATTATTAATTAATATTAGGAAATAAGAATTAATTATACGAGACAACAAAATCGAAATATGCAAGTTCTTCGATTTTTCTTTCTCCCCTGCTTTGTGTGACATTTTCGTGACGCGAGTCAAGATCTGTTTAGCCAATTAATGAAGAATTCGCCAAAGACATTAACCTTTAAATCATCCTTCTTTTTTTCATTCTGATCATTCGAATTGTTTAAGCGGGTAGTTCGATTACATGTCTTAAATTTGCGTTTTATTTATATTTTGTTGTTTTATTTATTGATTGATGAAGTTTTAATTTCGTTATGGAATATAAGCTGGAAACAAATGATGAACTGTTTACATTAATTTAAGTGCAAACGGATATATTTTTCGTAATCGTCTGCACGCGATAGAGATAGATTAAAAACAATTCATGCCTGAAAATCATTTTAAAAACCATAAAAAATGAGTAAATTAGGGTACAGTTTCCAGATAAATTGTATTTTAAAGTACTTTTCCCCGCCCTATTCTGCGGTGTAAAAAGTAAAAAATGTGCGATGTTTAGAAGTTTAAAAATTTGCAGTAAAAGATGAATTTAATCGTCTGGTGTAGCCACCATCAAAATGACATCAGCATACCCCCTACAAACACACAAACAAACAAACGTTACTTCTTTATAATATTAGTATAGTTTGTTCACTGGCTTAAGCATTTATATATTATTTAGCGACATTGTACGTGCGTTCATAATTATATAAATACGTAGCACCTATAGTCGTCGTTCGGTCCGTCTGTCCGCTTATAACAGAGCAAAAACTATGCAGCCGAATGGTCTGAATTTTTACTTTCTTCTATCTTTACAAGAAGAAAGTATTGGATTCATGAAAATTTTCGAATTCCGGTTTTCGACGGATTTACACGTTTTAGGGGTCAGAGAACCCAAAAAACATGTTTTTACAAAATGTCTGTCTGTAAGTCTGTCTGTCTGTGTGTCTGTGTGTGATACAAATTTTGTGGGCGCTCTATCTCTAGAACTAATGCACGGAATTTAATAAAAATTTATATCCCGTTAGCCCCTGATACAAATTGATGCTGATTAGTTTTTGGTGCAAATCGCTCAACAGGTGGCGCTGCTATGCTGCATTTTTTACGATTTTCGCAATAGCTCTATCTCAAGAACTAATGCACGGATTTTCATGAAACTTCAAATTCAGTTTGTCCTTGATATGACTTGATACTGATTACGTGTTGGTGTAAATCGATTAACAGGTGGCGCTGCTGTGATGAATTTTACACAATTCCCGTAAATAGCTCTATCTCGAAAACTAATGCACGAATTTTCATCTAACTTCAGATTTAGTTAGATGTTAACACAAGTTGTTGATGATTAGGTTTTGGTGTTAATCGTCCAATAGGTGGCGCTGCTATGCTAGAATTTTCATGATTTTCGGAATAACTCTATCTCAAAAACTAATGCACGGATTTTCCCCAAACTTCAGATTCAGTTAGACTTTGACATAAGTGGTTGCTGGTGGTTTTGGTGTAACATAGGTTTTGGTATAAAGCACCCAATAGGTGGCGCAGCTAGGCTGAATTTTGCTGGATTTGCAGAATTTCAGAGATAGCCATATCTCAAGAACTAATGCACGGAATTTCATATCTTTAGAATCCTCATGATGAGTATTGATTGCCGTTTAATTTTGGTATTGTGATAGCGAATTTTCAAGTATTAACATGTATGAGATAGAAGAAAATTTTGGGATTGGTATATCCGACTAGTTAAATATATAATTGTTTCAAAATTTTGTCATGTCATTTCAAATTTTTATGAAAATCGGTTGTATAGTTTTATTAGAGGGACAGTCAAAAGTTTTCCGTAACAGTAATTGGGAAAAAAAATTATTTCAAGTGCACTTTAATGATGTTACAGCCTTTCGAACAGAATGAAATTCATATGCACTTATGAAGTGCACTAAAATATACTTTCAGTACAATTTGCGGTGCAAAAGATATTTATAAAACTAGTTATAGTACGAAAGCACCTCATTTGCCACGTTTGACGTTCAATTTCCAACTATTTTTTCTATAGGAGTAGCGTGACTTCTGATTCCTTTCTTGAATTGTATTGTATTGTATTGTATTTTATGTCGGCCAATTATCTGCACGTGGGATATAGGCCCTAAGGGGGGAGTGCCTTCCGTGGAGGTCTTTCTAAGGGAACCTAACCCATATTACTGCTTGGAGAACCAAGGTTCGAAGAAAACCACGAAAACTCCGAACGATTAGGCCGACGGGCGCGATTGGGATCAAACCCAGCACTTCCCGTCTACCAGCTTCGAGAGCAGAAACTCTCGGCCACTGGTGGGGCCGATTCCTTTCTTGAATAATGTCTTCCACAGAAAAATGAATGTCTAAAATTAAATGTCCGCTGCTTTAGAAATCAGAAGCCCTTTGAAATTGAGGGAAGTTTGAAAATGATTGAATTTAGAAAACGATTTTCCGAAATATATTATGTAAAATGAAATCTTCGTTTCAATATCTGAATACGTATTAAAGAAGAGCACTTCGGAATTCAATGCCATAGCATAGAAGCCGTTTAAAATAGCGAGGCAACGAACGAACAGATAGTTTCGCATCTAGTTACGCCTTCTTATCTTTATATGAACGCTTTTGGTGACATATCTGAATGACAAATGGCTCTCTCAAAGACAGTTCTGCGCATTTATATGCAGAACTCAAGGAAAATTAATGACTTGTGGTTTCAGAAAGAATCTCACTATATTATAAATTTGAAAATAATATCATGTTCTATAGTTCCATGAAAGGTAGAACAAAGTCAAATTTGTTTGTTCACAAAATAAATAGAAATTATGTGAAATTACATTCTCTATAGAGTTTGTGAAAACAAAAGACGCTGTTTTTAAATTCCTGCTATTAGTTCACACTCTCCCTATACAGGGTGTCCGGTCTCAACGGTGTCCAATGGCTAATTCCTAAACCGTTAGTCATAGACATATAGTTCCAATTGCAAAAATGTTTTAAATGATGTAAAGAAGTATTTTTAAAGCGATTTGGGTCAAGAAATACATTTATTAAAAAATTACGAAATTTAAATTTTTATACGGTTCCCAGGTCTTATAAGTGATATTTAGGAAAAATATCCTATTGTACTGGCAAGTAATACAAAAAAAGTCCCATTCCTCTGCGATTAAAACTGACCGAGTAATAGATGTTTAAATTTGGAGTATATTTTTTGCTGCAAAATAGGGGTCAGTCACAAATTTACTAGAAATAAAAATAATCGTCAGATATAAAATTTAACATTAAACATTGAGAGTAAATTAACATTACAATTATATTTTGAGATTTTTGTTCATTCGGACATATTAAAACAAAATATACAACTTGTACTAAAAATATAAGTAAAAAAAAAAAAAAAAAAACAGAAATTTTGTTTAATGATTATAAAAGCAACATCACAACTCTTTAGAAAATGATACATAGTTAGATTACCTAATCTAAAACTTTTTGTTTTTTTTATGCGTATATTTTTATACATAACTTTTGAATGGCTGCTCTGAATATGTTACTGAAATTAAAATGTCCCTTTTTGAAAATGATCCTCATATCATTTTTATTTTCTTTTACATTAAACATCAATTATTTGAATTATATGATACCTGTGCGATTACTTCGATGATTTAAATAAACATAGCAAAATTGTTACAATATTTTAATATTTTGTTCTAATAGAGCACAGATTTACCCATTAAAGGTCGGACATTATATAACCGCCCACATTCTCTCTTTTTAATTAACTTTTCTTTTTTTAAGATCTTGTTCCATTTGTCATTTTATTGTAATGATAAAAAATAATAATAATAATAATTATTTTTACATTACCCCTTCTGAAAATTCCACTGTCTCTCCCCTCAGCAAATATTCATTAGAGCAGTTATTTTTATTATTATTTTTTAATTAAAAATTAGGGGGAAAATACTGTTAAATCAAAACATATGTTAAATTATTAAATTTTAACATTTAACAATTTATATATTTTTTTTGCCGTACTTCTCGCTAAGCAAGTTTCAAAAGCATATAAATCACTTTGCCAACAAACACTTGCCTCTTCACTTGCCAAGCACGAATACCGCCAAGATGAGTCACTTTGACGCCGAAACCTCTGGCCAATCAGATTACAAATTGGTAAAACATGGTTGGGAAAAAATATGCATTTTAAACCTTAAAAAGTATTTGTATGTGCATGATTTGAGGCCGCAAGTGTTTTGGCACATCTATTGTACAAATAAAGTTGTTTACCCCATTTTCCTTGTCCAACAGGAAAATTTTTCACTCCATTTAATATTTATTTTTTGTTTAGCAAGTATAAATTGCATTTTGATTTTGGTCTGTAAAATATTTTTTTTCAAACAAGTTTTTATAAAGAACTAAAAAGTTGAATTTGATAAAAGCATAATATCATCAAAATGTATAATAAGCAATCCCTGCTCGTAATGCATCTGACATCTTTTGTGCGGCACTGTATAAAAAATATAAAAGCAACGCACTTTCATTTGGAAAAATTACATTGTGAATCTTAGTGCCTTACATAAATGTTACTGATTTTAATTTTAAAATTTCTGTTTGTAAGTAATAATGCATACGAAATTTTTGGAGTAGTCCTGTAAAATAAATATAAATGGTACGTACCTAAAATCATATTAATATTACATTGTCATTGGATTTACAAAATTGTGCAAAATTTAATCTTGATCAGATATTTGGAAGTGAGTTAAAATTGGAATGCAAATTTTGAATTAGGAAGACATACATACGAACGTCGAAGTTAAAAGCTTATAAAAATAATACAACTTTTTAAAATAAAATCATCAAAAGAAGCACACTCATTTCCTTACAAAAGAAAAAAAAAAAAAAAGTCAAAATACAATTGAAGACGTCAGTTTCGAAACTCGCCTTATCCGAAATTTAAAAAATCGTTTTTCTCTATCAATCTATTCTATTGGTATAAATGTACCAATTAAGCACTACAATCTCCAAATTTTCAATGAATACCAATGGACGCATTTAAAGGTTTTACGCGATTTCCCAAAATTTGATTTTCGCTATAAGGCGAGTTTTGAAACTCCCTTCTTCAATTATTTTAACCAATCTGAAAGTTAATTACTAAAAATTAACACTACCGTAATATTTATACGAGGCAGCACCTTCAGTTAAATTGCTTTAAAAATACTTCTTTACATTATTTAAAACATTTTTGTAATTGGAACTATATGTCTTTGACTAACGGTTTAGGAATTAGCCATTGAACATCGTCTGGAGTGGACACCCTTTATAATACTTTAGGAACTTCGTGTACGACCCCTGAAAGCTTGGTCCAACTCATCTGTTTTCAGTTACAGAAAAGTGGTTTAAGTCATAAAATTGAAAACGTCATAACTCGGTCAATTTTAGTGCGAGATGAATGGGGATTTTTTTTTGCCGTACTTGTTAGAGAAATAGGAAAAGTTTACTAAATATCACTTATAGGACCGGGGGACCGTATAAAAATTTAAATTTCGTAATTTTTAAATAAATGTTTTTCTTGACCTAAATCGCTTTAAAAATACTTCTTTACCTCATTTAAAACCTTTTTGTAATTGGAACTATATGTCTATGACTAATGGTTTAGGAATTAGCCATTGGACACCGTTGAGACCGAACACCCTGTATATATATCTTGTTCAAATTTTCAATCGTTAATAAAATATTTATTATTCATCCACTCAAGTTCAAATACATTTTTTTTAGCTTGTAGTGGATGATACTTGATGTTAATACAATTTTTTCAAATATTTATTCATTAATTAAATTTTAATTAATTCTAATTTTATATGGGAGAAGAAATGACGGTCATTGGTTATTAAACAGCATTTAATGCATCTCCATACCTATAAAGGGGACCCTGTTCTGTCGCCAAATACCGCCATGTTTATCGCCAACTTGGCGATATATCACCAAATTTGGCGACCAAAATGAGTCGTCAAAAATGACGCCAACTTGGCGATATCTCTAATATTTCGCCAAATTCCCACAGACTTCCATTGAAACCAATAGGGTTTAATTGCTTATAGAAAATCAACAAATTGAGATATTTTAATGCGACAAAAACTAATATTAGCTTAAGGGATTATATTAAATTTTTCTTTGGTGATCTAAGTAGGAATTGACTTTAAAAAAATCATTTTTATATTACTTGTTTTTTTTTTTTTTTTTTTTAGTTTCTCTGCGTCACATTTATTATTATTCTTATTCTTCTTATTATTATTTTGGCATATCAGTTTTATTGGACATAAGATGAGTAAAAGATATTCAATGATCAAAATTGGATGGATATCGTGTAATGCCTTTAAAAAGCAGTAAATAGCTTTTGTCTCAGGGAGATTTATTTTAGTTTTTTAGTTGTGCTCTAAACACGTACATTTTTGGATGGCTCTGGAGGTCTTCATTTTTCGAAACTATCTTACATTGGAATTCGTTATTAGCAACTTTATTCAATTAAATAAACAAAATCTATAATTTATTATAGACGTAGGTACTAGAATATGCACTTCAGAAATATAAAAATCCTATGTTCATATATAAATGATCTTACCATTTACTAAACTCTGATTTGATTTAATGGAACTGAAAGATTTTACGGTCAGAGTTTACTGATATCAAGTAAAGTAGTTGACAATTGCCAATCTTTGTTTATCGTTACCAATCCCGTTCAGAACAGTAATTTAACACTATATACATAACATTTTTAAAACTTGTATTGTAAATAATATCAAATAAATAAATAAATAAAATATAATAAATGAACTATAATAAATAAATAGCAACAAAAAACTATAAAATATAAAGTATAATAACAAAAAAAAAAAAAAAAAAACCGAGTTGACCATAGGGGAGGCTACATCCACCCTTCAGTTTTCATATTTGAAAGAATTTCAGAGCTTTGCCAATTGATGGCAACCAATGCTACCGAAATGCTCAAACAATAGTCTTGTTTCATGAAGATAATTGAAACAGGTGGGGAAAAATCAATTGTGAAGAGTTTTCAGCTTAAAAAGTGCATTTTTTAGAAATATTCTCAGATAGAAGATTTTCTCAGATAAAATATATCGTAGAAATTTAAGTAAGTCGGTTTTAAGTAATGCAGAAATATTGAGCTTTCACTCTAGGCTTAAAGATCGTATAGTAAATTAGGCTAAACATAACCAGGTGCTATTCTTTAGGTACCAGGTACTATTATTCTATGTGGGGAAGTTTGACCCAATCAATGTGGGGGGGGTTGACCAGATGATGGTCAAAGCTCACTTAATTAAGTGTTGTTGGAATTTTTTGTTTCTTATAAATTGTACATAATGAAAGGCTAATGGTTATATTTCTAAAATTATGTAAATATATTCTGTAAAGCTACAGTAAAATTTGGTAATAGAAAAAAAAATTAATTGATTAAAACAAGATGTGAAAAATTGCTATAGAAGCAAGAAACAATTTTATGAACTATAAATAGGAAAGTTGACAGGGACTTTTATTTCATTTATATAGTACCCATAGTTGGTAAATAGAAAAGATGGAAAAGACTAGAAAGGATGAAAGCAGCAGACTTAAGAAATGTTAAGTGGTCATGCCTCTGCAAAAGAACATAACATTGATCCTAACACTTTAGTAAAGTATGTAGACAAATTTCATCAAGATGCACACAATGACATGAAGCCAAACTATGTGGCAACTAGTGTCGCCAGGTCGATTGTCACAAAAAGTGGGTGTTTAAAATGGAATTTTTCTCCGGTGCCTTGAATTCTAAGCAGGTTTGTTCACACATCACATTTTGCCAAATAATTTTAATAATACTTAAACCATGTAGCATAAAGTTTTTCTGCCTTTTTTAAAACTGACTTTATTTCCCTTAACAAATATTTCAATATAAAATAAAGTGGGCCAAGCCTCCCATATGTGGGGATCCTTGACCTATTTTTTTCTCATGATTATAGTCAATCATTTTACAATTTTTTTTTATATATTACACTTATGTCGCAATTCTGTTTTGATAACTGGTTGTATAACGAATAAAATAATATATGAAACTTTATTCTAACTTCAATATTTTAAAAATGAAAAATAATTTGTAAAAAATGGGTCAACCCTCCCCAGTCTCCCCTAAAATATAAAAAATAAACTATATAATTGTCAAAAAATAAGGGTTACTGTAATTGCTATGATTTGTTCCATACTTGGCACAGTTATGTCTGAAGTGTCCCGGATAATACGTAAATACCTACCCGCGATTTACAAAAGCATTCCCTTACCTTCAGAAATCCCAGAAACTAACAAATTTCCCAAATTAAAGAAGACTCGCTATACTTTGAACTTTTTTTAATTAAGTGTTTTGTAATACCCTTTTTGTCATATTATTAAATGGTTTAATGAAAGAAAAGGATTTAATCATGAAACAAGAAATAAAGATTAGACTTCAAGCATATGTTATGAAACACTTTCCAACACATTCAGAGTAATGTGACAAAACTTTACAGTTTATTAAGGTGAAAGATTATGTAAACAATTTGGAAAAAGCATAACATATTTGAAAATCCAGCTAACAGCAATTACCGTGTCGAGTTAAAAAAAATTATCCGAATTTTTTTGTGCAACCCTGTATGGGATCTATAAATTTATATATATAAGGGACGTTCAAAAAGAAACGAGCCGGAGTCTGGAAAGTGCAAACCGGTGACAGAATGGTAATATTGTTGCGTCAATAACAAAGAGGATTTCCGACAAGAGCAAGGAAGTCCACATGCCCGCCGCTAGATGGTCACGAGTGCAAGTCACGTGACTACAAAGCTAGCAGAAGCATGCATCAGTCGTCCAACGCTCATTCGAGTTGTAAGCGACTGGAGATGAGTCTTCGTGTCATCACATCGAACCAGAATCGAAACGACAAAGTCTTCAATGGAAACATCAAGGGTCACCACAAACAAGAAAAATCCAAGGCCATCCACCCAAGTGCAGGAAAGGTTATGCTGACGTTCTTCTTTGACCAAGACGGTCTCCTCCTGATAGACTTCCTGCAGCACAGTACAACAGTGAATGTCCAGCATTACTCGCAAACCTTGAACACCCTTCGCCAAGCGATGAAATCAAAATGACCAGGCAAGCTCACCTGTGGGGTTCTTTCTGCTCCACGATAATGCAAGGCCTCATACGGCCAACACGATTACGGCACTCGTGCAGAAATTCAAGTGGGAGGTTCTCGGTCACCTTCCATACAGTCCACACCTCTCTCCCTGCGATTATGCCATTTTTGGTCCCCTAGAAAAGGCTCTGAGGGGCAAACGATCCACCTCGGACGACGACGTCAAGCAGTACATGCGGAACTTGTTCACATCGCAGCCCCAGGAATTTTACGAGACAGTCATTCACCCCCTTGTGTCTTAATGGGACAAGTGCCTCAACAACCAGGGCCAATAGTTCTGAAATACATGTACTAGTTTCTGTTCCTAGTCCTCCGGCTCGTTACTTTTTGAACGCTCCTAATGGAATACATAATATGATAAAAATAGTTCGGTTGGAACACGCATAATACAGTTGAAAATTTTCTCCCAGCAGATCTTTTGAGCAGCCCTGTATATGATCTACAAAATTTTTATATACCAAGTATATAAAAAAACTTTGTTGCATTAAAAATACACACCACAATTTGAAACTCACTTTCAGCCGTTATTGGTCATCGGCAATATAGTAAACTATTTTTTTCATATGTCCCTGTAAATAAACAATAAATGCTATATACAACTTAATTTATAGTAAGCATCCCATAGTAAAACCCAGTGACGTATATCAATTTCAATATCTTAAAAATAGTCAATATCAATGAAATACACTGCAAACAATTTTTCCCATAGACCGTCATGCACGAAATTCTTTGAATATCGCTGTAAACGAACTATAAATGCTACACACTTCATTTTTAATATTGAACATGTCATTGTAAACTTTAATAACGTATACCAATTGCATTAAAATTAGAATATATGTACGAGAGTTACAGCACAGACAAACAGAAAAACCGTATCCATAAACACTTTTGAACTATGTCGGAAAGTGTTAAAAATGAAAAGTACACATTAATTTTAATTGTTCAACTGAAAAAATAAAATATGCCATTAAAGAAATTTTATCTATTCTTGTTATTTTATTCTCTCCCCACTAAAAATAATCTTAAGATTATCTGAAGAAATCTTCATCTTATACAGAAATTCTGTAGAAGTTTTGAAGATTTAGCTTTACCTTAAAAATATCTGCAGAATTTTAAAAGATATTCTAAAAAATATCTGCAGAAATGGGCCAAATACCTACAGATTTTCTTCAGATTTGTGGGCCAATTACCTACGTTTAAAGCGTTTATGAATTCTGGAAATAAATGAAAAAAAAAATCATTTATTTTTATAATCGTACAACGCGAAATTAAGGATTTGTAACGGAAATATAATATAACGATTAGGTAGTTTTTTTTTTTTTTTTTCAGGGGTGTCCTAATCGTACGTGTCCTAATTTTTTTTTCTTTGATTGACTATTCGATTGATAAAGTTATTGTTGTTGTTATTATTATTATTATTATTATCATTATTTATGTATAAAACTTTCCATATAAAAATTCCGAACAGCAATAAATATACTTTAAAAGCAGGGTTGCCAGATTGGCCTTTTTTTAATACGAAATTTCGCATTCATGCCAGAAATTACCTGTAATATTTTTATTTTTATTTAAGGTGACAGGGAACCTTCAAACTCATTTTTTTTTACTTTAAATAATATTCAAGGACACACACACTATATGAATTATGGCATGTATTTATCACACAAGAAATTAAATAAAAATTTTTGGAGGAAAATAAGGAATTTTCCTGAATATTTTAAGCATTATGAAGAGCACTTCAAAATGCCCCATGCACATTCCATATTAATTAAAATCCCCAATATTTTTTAGGCCAGTTTTGTTTACATATACAAATAAAACTTTGCATCCAATTTTATATATTTGAATATAAAGGAAAAAAAAATATTTTCTAAATTTTATGAAATTTTCAGCATTTTTGCATCATCTGTACTTAACTACCTTTAACTTTTCCAGTTATATTTTGTTTAAGAAAAATATGCACAGTTTTATTTTTATGTGTAAACCAAACTGGCGTAAAAAACATTGGGGATATTAATTCGTATGGAATGCGCATGAGGCATTTTGAAAAATTCTTCATAACGCTTAAAATATTCAGGACAATTCCTCATTTTTCACATTTTTTTTCTTTCTTTTTTTTTCTTTTTTTTCTTTTTTTTTTGTAATTTCTTGTGTGATTAATGTATGCCATAATTCATATAGTGTGCCCTTGAATAGTATTTAAGGGGTCTCGGGACTCTTAAAATTGAAAAACAAAAAACATTTCAAGCATTTAATATCTTAAAATGTACATGATTTAAAAACGCAATTTTTATTGGGATGATAGATATATGTTCCATCATTTCATGTATTTAAAAAATTGCAAGATGCAGAATTAGCATTTACAGGGCGCTCCAAACTGTCAGACACTTGCCGAGCAGAAAATTGGTATAACAGCTTACGCGCACATTACAAAATAAATTTTGAAACTAGAATGAAAATTTTCATGCCCAGTTATACTTCAGACTGTAGTAATTATACTGAACCTAAGTAAATGTGTATTAAAAGCATTTTTATATTTTTAATACAAAGTTGTATTTAGCTAATGCAAAATTTTGAAAATTTCAACAGTCATCACTTGAAAAAAAAAAAAAAATATGAACAATAAAAATGAAATTTTAGATTCAGTTTGTACAGACTAACATGTAACATATGTTTTGAAAATTTCATGAAAAAATATTCAGAAGTTTTTGAGATATCCCGCGCGTTATGTCCAAAAACGTCATTAACGCCACTTAAGCTATCACGCGGGTATAATTATAAAAGCCATAACTTCTGTTCTAATAGGAATTTCAAGGAAACAATTATATAAAAATGTTCAGAAAAGAAAGGAGTTTAGCATCTAAGAAAATTAAAATTTCGAAAATTTTGAAGCTTTAACCCCTTCGGGACGAGCGACTGGCATTCGTGCCGAGTAAAGTGCTCAGAATCGGTGGTTATTCTCACCAGTAAAATTTTATTCTAAATTTTGCCTTATTCAATCAGAGCATTTTCCCGATTCAATTAGGAAGAAATTTCTTTTTTATAAAACGGTGAATAAAGATTATAAATTCTGTAATAGACGCTCGTCCCGAAGGGGTTAAGAGTCCTGAGACCCCTCAAAAGCGCAAATTTAAAATATTAAAAAAATGCGGTTGAAGGTCCCTTCTCCCCTTAATGGCAAACATTTTGTGAGTGTTTAAAGTAACAATTTTCATTTAAAATTTACGCTCTCATTAAGAATTTTTTGATTTTAAAAAAGGTCAAACTGGCAAGCCTGTTTAAAAGGAGCATTTTGAGAACACAATCATTTCTGCAAATTACACATTAAGGAATGGGCAGATGGCCCAAATACTTTGCATTAATTAATCTATAATTACCATTTTAGTTGACTTGCATACGAAGAAAGATTACGAATTCGCTAGTAATGCCAAAAAAAAGATAAAAGAAAGGAGGAAAAATGGGAAAAAAAAAAAAAAAAAACTCATTTTACGAATTAAGGAGAAAAGAAATCTACTTGCAGCAGATAAAATAGCAATCGCTTCGGAAATGAATAGTTATCATCTACTTAACACAGACTCCACTACTGTTTTGGACATTGGCCCAAAACATGCAGAGCTTTTTAACGATTTCTCCTTTCATAGATGAACAGGAAAAGAACAACAGTTAGGATTTTTAAACGCGAAAATAATGTAGATAGAATAAGAAAAAAAATCTATGGGTTGCATTGATTATAACAAATTAACTCAATATTTTTATTATTACACGCTTAGTTGTCGGAAATAGCGCGTTACAAGTAGAGTTACTACAGTACTTTCTACTTTTTAATAGTAGTTTGTAGCGCGCTGCATTTTGAAAAATGTAATGTAAGGAGTACAAAAAATCTGTAGATTTTAGGGAGCACTGATGTTACTTTAGGAGGGAAAAAGTGCCTCTCTTCAAATCACATGATCGTAATTTGCTTTTTTTGTGCAAAATGTGTTCTCTGCAAAAATTTGTGAATGTCAGCGACAAATTTCTGTAAGAATAGTAAACACAGTTTATGAAAAATGTAATGTAGAGAGTACAAAAAATCTGTAGATTTTAGTGGACACTGACGTTACTTTTAACGCTACTTTAGGAGGAAAAAATTGCCATTCTTCAAATCACGTGATCGTAATTTGCTTCTTTTGAGCAAAATGTGTTCTGTGCAAAAATTTGTGAATGTCGGCAACAAATTTCTGTAAGAATAGTAAATTCAATTTATGAAAAATGTAATGTAGAGAGTACAAAAAACCTGTAGATTTTCGCGAACACTACCTTTACTTTTGAAGGTAACTTTAGGGAGGAAAAAAGTGCCATTCTTCAAATCACGTGATCGTAATTTGCTTCTTTTGTGCAAAATCTGTTCTGCGCAAAAAATTGTGAATGTCGCCACAAATTTCTGTAACAATAGTAAATACGATTTATGAAAAATGGAATGTAGAGAGTACAAAAGAAAATCTGTAGATTTTAGCGAGCAGTGACTTTACTTTTAAGAGGCTACTTCTGTGAGGCGAAAATTCCCTTCACTAATGTTAATGGATGCCTATGAAAGAAATTTTGCAAGATATCTCGCTTGCATTTGAATATTTTTAAATGATTTTTTTTTCATTGAATAACTGAGGTCGATCTGTACAAAGGCCTTTTTTTACTTTTTCGATTTTCATTGCAGTTTTTTTTTTTTTCAATAAGAATATTTTCACTTCGGAACCCGTTCTGAAAGTAAAAGGATCCTAATTAAAAAAAAAAAAACTGTACGCAAAATCAAAAAAGTAAAAACACGGTCTTTGTACAGATCGATCTCAGCTAGCCAATGCAGAAAAAAAAAATCATTTAAAAATATTGAAATGCGAATGAGATATCTTAAAAAAAAAATCTTCCATAGGATTAATATCAGCGAACAGGAATTTTCGTCTGACTGAAGTAGCCTCTTAACGCTACTTTAAGAGGCAAAAACTGCCATTCTTTAAATCACGTGATTGAAATTTCTTCTTTTGTGCAAAATGTGTTCTGTGCAAAAATTTGTGAATTGCAAGCGAAAAATTGCTGAAGGAATAGCAGATACAATTTATGAAAAATGTAATGTAGGATGTCCATTACAGTACTCGTTACTTTTTCTAGTAGTTTGCAGTGTAGCACGCTGCATTTTGTATAATGAAATGTAGTGAGTGTAAAATATTTGTCGATTTTAGCGAGCACTGACGTTATTTTTAACGCTACTTTAGGAGGAAAAAAGTGCCATTCTTGAAATCACGTGATCATAATTTGCTTTTTTTTGTGCAAAATGTGTTCTGTGCAAAAATTTATGAATGTCAGCGACAAATTTCTGTAAGAATAGTAAATACAATTTATGAAAAATGTAATGTAAAGACCACAAAAAAACCTGTATATTTTAACGAGTACTGAGATTACTTTTAACCCTACTTTCGGAGAAAAAAGGCGCCATTCCTCAAATTACGTGATCGTAATTTGCTTCTTTTGTTCAAAAAGTGTTCTGCGCAAAAGTTTGTGACTGTCAACGACAAATTTCTGTAAGAATAGTAAATACAATTTATGAAAAAATGTAATGTAGAGAGTAAAAAAAATCCGGATATTTTAGCGAGCGCTGAAGGTACTTTTAACACTACTTTAGGAGAAAAAATGTGCCATTCTTCAGATCATGTGACCCTAATTTGCTTCTTTTGTGCAAAGTGTGTTCTGCGCAACAATTTCTGAATGTCAGCGACTAATTTCTGTAAGAATTGTAAATACAATTTATGAAGTGTATGGTTATACATAAATATGCTTTGCGCAATAGTTGCTGCGGGTCATATAACTTGTTCCGATATATAAGGGTATTATATACAACTATAGTAGACCAAGTCCATTTTGAAAAAAAAAAGAAAAGTGCCCAGTTAAACTGATGGCATTGAGCTCAATATCTATTCACACTAATTGTATATTGTACTCTTACTTCAAAGAATAATCCTTTTGAAAAATAAATTAAGGAGAGGATTAGCCCCCAACCCCCTGTTTCATATCGTTATACTTAACCAATGAGCCTCCAAATCTCTCAGTTAAGCGCCTTATCAGAATAAACCGGTGTACCAAATTTGAAGCAAATCGAATAGAAAAACCCATTTATCTAAATTAAGGGGGGTTAGCACCCCGTTCACCCCTTTATATTTAACCTATGGACCTTCAGATATAATCAGGGAAGCGCCTTATCATAATAAACCGGTTTACCAAATTTGAAGGAAATCAAATAAGAAAATCCCTTTATCTAAATTAAGGATGTGTAACCCCCCACCCCAACCGCCGCGGCGAGCGGCCCATCTTCGTCCGCAGCCCTTTATTCTTCTACTCTAGTCCCACTCTTTTGCGGAAGCAAGATTCTTAGGTCCCCAGCCACGTCCCGAATGAAAGACTCTCTAGCAAAAGCCACATTGAAAAAAAAAAAAAAAAAAAAAAAAATCAAAAATTGAAACCGAACAAATTTATCCCTTTTATACTTAAACAATGAATCTCCAAATCTAATCTGGGAAGTTCCTTATCAGAATTAACCGATATACCAAAATTGAAGCAAATCTGATAATTCTGCATGAAAAAACCATTTATCTAAGTTAAGCGGGTATTGGCACCCCGAACACCCCCCCCCCCCTATACTTAACCAATGAAGCCCAAAAACTAATCTGGGAAGCGCCTTATGAGAATGAAACTGGAAAAAAATTGAAGCAAATCGGATATTTCTATCAAGAGTTATCGTGTGTACGTACATACAGAACCTGCGGGTGCATTAGCTCTCAGGTTTTGATAGCCTGTGAGCTAGAGGTCTGCACGGGCCCGGGCTTGGCCCGAGGCCCGTACCCGGCCCGGCCCGCGGGCCGGGCCGGGCCGGCGAAAAGATTGAACGGGCCTGCAGGGTCGGGCCGGGCCGATAAAAAAATTAATCGGGCCTATCGGCCCGATATAAGAATTCAAGCGAAGCAGATAAAATACGAGCCATTTACTATGAATATGATTTTCACGAGACGTATAAACGAGCGTCACGAGCCGATGCGAGTTTAACAACATCAATATAGAAATGTGACATGTCCGTCGAAGAGATCGGCATCGTACAGTTACAAGATGTCTGATTCCGAGTTTAATTTTTTTCAGCAGACTCGTGCAGGACGGAACTGGTCTTAATCGATCTCAGGATATGTAGGACAGTCATTATGTTTTGTAGTATTAGTAGTGATAATGAACTTTTCTTAACAGTATCTTTGGAAATATACCTAAAGGTGGTTCTCATATTCACTGCTCAACAATGCGAAACTTTCAGACACATTTTCTGACTCATTTTTAACTATAAAGGTATAAAATTGACAGGCCTGACTATTGAAGACATTTGGAAACGAATAGCTTTTTCCATATTTGATAAATTACTTACAGAGATAACAGAGATTCTTGTCACGTGACTGTACGTTCTTCTCCTTTCCTGTGCTATCGCTTCCGGAAATTCAATTCAAAACGCTAACTTTGGCCGTATTTTCAGAAAGATATATTGCTTTTAACTATGAAAAAAAAACCGACATTTACATAGCTTCTGAATAAGAATACCTGCCAATCTTGCGCGTTTCCGAAAAGAAATAAATTCATAAGTGTGTCGAAATGCAGCTCCTTTGGATTTGAGAAAAGCCTTAAAAATGAGAAAAATATTTTCACAAATCTACTTTTTATTATACAGCTTCAAAAGTTATCATGTTTTTAATATTTTATTCTGAACTATATTAATCTTTTAATGAATCGTTATTTGAATTTTGAAATGTCTGTAGACACGATGACTAAAACACTGTAAGTAATCGTTAATGTTTACTATTGTGTGTTTTCTGTTTTGCGAACATCATAGTAATCTAAAATATACTGTAAAATGTTCCCATAAATATGTATGTAGTTAAAAGAAATCTTAATTAAAAGAATCTTAATTGTATGTTGAGAAAAAACGGATTTTTTTTGTAGAAATTATGTCGCCCGGGCCGGGCCGGGCCTGTTTTCAGTGATTTTTGTACGGGCCGGGCCGAGAACTGTAAATTGCAAACGGGCCAGGCCGGGCTCGGGCCGAGAACTGTAAATTGCAAACGGGCCGGGCCGGTGTCGGGCCGAACTTTTAATTTTTACACCGGGCCGGGCCGGGCCAAGATAGCTTTCGTTCGGGCCGGGCCCGGGCCTGAAAATTCCGGCCCGTGCAGGCCTCTACTGTGAGCTAAAAAATGATATAGTCCATTTTGAAGGTGCATAAAATCTGTTTTATCCACTCCTACAGTAAACCAAGTCTGTAAACAGATGATATATACGAGAAAGTATGTGCAAACAGACAATTCACTGTGGGAGTGGATAAAACAGATTTTATGCACCTTCTAAATAGACTATCTCCTTTTATTTCAAAATGGACTTGGTCTACTATGGTTGTGAACCTCTTTATACATAGATCCGTTTTCGTATCGCCCAAATAACTAAATGAGCTGTAGTTTAACCAAATTTTTATGAAACTATATATAAATTTTTGTTATATAATGTATCTCTTTTAATTACGCTAAGAAAATTGTAATATGAGTAAAAATGACATTTTGGAGAGAAACACATTTTTTTGTACTTATTTGATTGCATTCTGGAGACAAACACAAAACATTTTCTGGCACTCATTTGATTGCAGTCACTTTATTATATCCACGTCCTTAATTTCGAATGTACATTGAAATTTTTGACAAAATTTGAAAGTAGCGATGTAGGGAACACTTTTTAAAAGTAGTTTGTATTCACTACTTCTTAAAACAAGTATCTGTAGTCCTAGTTAACTGCATTTCCGATGAGGTAGTTGTAGTTCACTACAAAAATAGCTTTCCGACCACCCTTCAGTTTAACATGGCTAATATATGTAAAGATAGAATTTGTAATCGATGTTCCATTCACTCGGCTGAAGTTCTAGAATTTGGGTACAGCTACGTGTGTTCCCGATGACAATACAATATTTTCAAATTTTCAGAATTTCATTAAAAATTAATGTTAGTTAAATTTTGATTACACGCAAAGAAAAAAAAATTAGAAATTCCAAAAATAATAGTTTAAATAATAAAGTTTAAATAATTTTAAGGCAAGGCTTTTTTATAAATGTACTAGCAGGCAATGCCTTCCGCGGGGATCCATTCTTACAAACGAACCGTGAATTGAACGAAATGGTGAATTTGACCATGTATTTTAAATTAATATGCACCTTGCCCTTCGCATTGCTGACAACGATGCCAACGCTATTACGCTATCACATTATCTTGAACATTGGACAAAATTTAGGCAATAAGAAGTAATTCTTTCAGTTGATCATTTATAGTTGAGTTTGGTAGGAAAATGAGGCCCTTATGACAACAAGAAATAAAAGTTACCACACTACTAAAATAAAGAGCATTGCAATGATTGTTGGACAAAATTTAGGCAATAAGAAATAATTCTTTTAGTTGATCATTTATAGTTGAATTTGGCAGGAAAATGATGCCCTTATGACAACAAGAATTAAAAGTTACCACACTACTAAAATAAAGAGCATTGCAATGATTGTTGGACAAAATTTAGGCAATAAGAAATAATTCTTTTAGGTGATCATTTATAGTTGAATTTGGCAGGAAAATGATGCCCTTATGACAACAAGAATTAAAAGTTACCACACTACTAAAATAAAGAGCATTGCAATGATTGTTGGACAAAATTTAGGCAATAAGAAATAATTCTTTTAGTTGATCATTTATAGTTGAGTTTGGTAGGAAAATGAGGCCCTTATGACAACAAGAATTAAAAGTTACCACATTACTAAAATAGGGAGCATTACAATGATTGTTTCACAAAATTTAGGCAATAAGAAGTAATTCTCTTAGTTGATCATTTATAGTTGAGTTTGGTAAGAAAATGAGGTCCTTAAGACAACAGGAATTAAAAGTTACCACACTGCTAATATAGGGAGCACTACAATGATTGCAGAGATTGACCATTGAACATAAATAACGTTCTGGAGATTCATTTAAATAATCTTCAAAAATTCCAGATTGTCCAGTATAAAACTCTGACAGGCATTTGTCAAGCGTCCTGGTATCGCAGGAATACCAGTATTCATAATGATCCAATTATCTTTCCGATCCGCATCACCATCAAAAATCAAGCTATTAATCTATTTCATTCATAAGATCCCCAGGACTCCAAATCCCGCTCTTCAAAATATCTCCAACTATGATGAGTGTGCCGGATGGAGAAGATCACGGGCAACACTTCATCTTCCAGAAAACATTGACACGGGATAATTTTCGCAATTTTTTATGCATTGATAGGGCTTCCCTTCATGGAAGATTTCATTTGCTTTATTTTTGTACATATTTTGTAGCTTCTTCGTAAATATTTTTTTTATTGCTATATAATTAATTTTCTAATACTTTAATTTTATAATCTTAATTGTATTTTATTTCTATATTTTATAATGTATGGTGGCTTTAACCCTTCACTGCGCGAGTTTTTCTATTTTATGAATTTTTTTCCCCCTTGAAATCTATATATCATTATAATCCTTCTATATATAAAAAAAGTTTTGACTTGGAAATGGACCAATGAAAATTTGCGTAGATATTCCGGGTAGATCCGCATCCAATTTGAATGCTTAAGCATGGCCTTTCATCGTTAATATTAAAAAAACTGTTGCATAAAAAATATGAAAATCGGTGGTATTATAGAGAAATGTTTGATAAACACGCTGATGTAGACAGTTTTCAAATCGAAGAATTATTTTAAGAGATATTTAATGCTAAAGTTGGACAAAATCGTTCCATTAAAAAAGTTTTATTGGAGCAAAAACTATACATGAGACTTTAATCATTTTTAGATCATTTTATACGTTATAAGTTCCCAGTGTGCAGATTGCATTTATTTTTCTTAATTGACTCATTTTTGAGGTTTTATTTCAATTTTAAATTCAAATTTTCAGCATTTCGAGAGAGATTTTTTACAAATTTTAGAAAATGTTATTAATTTAAAATGTTGCCAGTTGTATAAAAAGCGCAAACAATAATGTTTACTTCAAATTAAAAACTTATTTTACACGTGACTATTTATTATAAACAGAAAATATAAAAAGCAGGAACTCATTGAAAATTACGTCATAAAAATTATAATTACACGTGAATTTTAAAAGAGACAGAATATTGTAAAATAATAAATTCATAAACATGCTTTAGAAGTCTTAAATAGGAGAATGTACGTCACATCTACGTCACATTACACTTATTATATAAAATGAACAAAAAATAATATTGCAAAACAGTTTAAATTTAAAAATTGCTCGAGACATTTATTTGATATTTTAAGATGATCATCATATTTCATTTCTAACAAAAGTACTTTTACGTGAATATTAAAAAGAAAAAGAAAAGTTTGGTGAAAATTACGTCAAATTATAATTCCCAGATTCAAATTATAATTCAATCTTCCGAAATCTTTTTAAAGCAGATTAAATTATCGTGCTGTTAGAGTCTGCGGTGTTTGAACGGGGGTTGACGAGCGTAGCTCGTAGGGGGCAGAGCCCCCTAGTAAAGGAAAAAATAGTAAAAAAAATTAAATTTAAAAATTTCAGCTAAACTTTGATATTTTATGGTGTGTACCCTATGTACATATTTAGAGTTTTAAAATATTGTACTGCTATATTTTGAAACTAAATGAGCTTAAATTAATTAATTTTATCTTCTTAACACTCTGCAACTTTTATTATATTAATATTTTTAAGTATTCAGTAAAAATACTGAAAGTAAATCTTACCTTAATAGCTTGATGGATATATATATATATATATATATTTTTTTTTTTTTTTTTCTGAAGAACAATTTTTTTTTTGTACAATGCAGCCATCTGACATGGACAAAATAAGTGTTATTCCATTCTTTGGATTGTTCTTGATCAGCTACAGTGATCATATTAGCCAAATTCATGGCGCATAATGAAAATTATCATGTTTTTAGGTATGTTCCAGATATGGCACATGGTGCAGTGAACGGTTAAATGGCCTTTTTAACACTTTCCAAAAAGTTGAAAAGTATTTATGAATTCGATTTGTCTATCTGTCTGTCCGCGCTCCAACTCACGTAAATATAGACCGATTGCCATGAAATTGATATATGTGATTGGGGTTCACTATGGCATGTTCGGTATGGCATTTACGGTTCATTTACAGACATACTCAAAAGAATTCCTATATGATGGTCTATGGGGGGGAAATTGTTTGCTACGTATTTTAATGATATTACACTATTGATATATAGTATTGATACATAGATTTGTATCTATAAACTACATACATGCAAATATTTAGCTCAGTTAGAAAATATATAGCACAGTCGAAAATTCCCCTTCAGCAATTATCGCTCATAAGGAGAATGGTACGTGAATTCTTTTGTGCATCCTTGTATACGAGGTATATAATTCAAACACAAGGAGTCACATGCAAAAAATTAGTTAAATTTAAAAGCGCATCCCGAAATTGAAAACGCACTTCCAGCAATTATTGCTCAAAAACAGTATACTGTAACCGATTTCTTTTGTGTGTGATTTCTTTTGTAAATAGATGATAAATACTGTGAATACCCTATTCTGTAGTAATCACCTCTTAGAGAAATTCAGTGATTTATCTCAATTTCAATGCATTTGAAATAGAGTAATGTCATTGAAAGACACTGCAAACGATTTTTTCCCATGAAACGGAATTCTTTTGAGTGGCCCTGTAAATAAACTATTAATGCTACACACTGTATATTCAACATTGAACATGCTATGGTAAACATGATTAACATATATCAATTGCATGAAATTCCGAGTTAGAGTGCAGACAGACAGACAAACCGAATGGATAATCACTTTTCGACTACGTTGGAAAGTGTTAAAAATGCTGCTTTATCAAAGAAAAATTCTCATATTAGATAACTTAATTAAGTAGAAACAACCTCTTTTCAAAGATTTATGGCTGTTTGAAGTTCGGTTAATGAGGTGAAACTTGCTTATGAATTAAGACTAATTGAAATAAAGAGTAACATTTTAAAAAAAGAGCATTTAATTAGTGACATTTCTATAATCATAATTATCGTAAAATATTAAATTTAAATTTCACTTTCAATTAATTAAAGAACATATTTTCATTTATTACCCATTCATGATATCTTTAGGTACTTCAGAAGCGAAATTTTTATACATTAATGAAAACGTTTGTTTAAATAATATATTTTTTTAAATAATATGAATATGATAACATAGCTTATATAATTTTGACATAGAAATTTTACAGAAACAGATTAAAGAGTCATAGGATTAAAAAAAATATTCGATGTTTAACGAAAAAAAAAATCTGCAATATTTTCGATGCATTGAAAAAACGCGTAAAAAATCATGTTTACGATAGTTACGACAAAAAAATTATCCGGTGTTTCTGTAAATAATAATTAAAGTGTTTTATATAAATTTGTGTTTTCTTTCTTTAATTACTCGAAAGATATTTCTTGAATAACTAAACATTTTTAAATGAAGCTTTCAAAGATTATAAATTACAGTGAAACCTCCCTGTGCGTCCACCTGCATTAAGTGACCACCTCCCTGAATGACCATTTTTTCATGTAACGAATTTTATTCTCATAGAATCAATACTAATTTTACCTCCATTCAGAGACCATCCCAGTTCAACTCCCTCCATGAGCGACCCATTTTTTTGAAGAAAATAAAACAAATTCCGTTTTTCCTGGTCGCTTCAAGAAGGTTTTATTAGAAAAATATTTTCGGAGAGCGCATTATTCATCAAACTTCTAAACTAAGTTTATATATATATTTTTATTCCAGTAACTTTTAAGTGTTTAAACCCCTTTGTGCCTTTTTAGGCAATGAATTTAACCCTGATGACAAATTAAGAATGACGGTCAATAAATTCTCCAGCCCTATTCTGTCAGGAAACTCTCAAAGAAATAGATAAATTAATGAAATCGTCATTATTTGTTCCCATCGAAAAAAAAATTGCATTTATTTACTGAACTTGGAAAGGCTTTGGAAATAAAAGATAAAATCGTAAAATCACAACAAACGTCAATGTATTTATTTTTTTAACTCTGCAGTAATTAACTTATGTAATTAACTTTTGTTTTGATACTTAAATTTTCATATTGTTTCTTAATGTGAAAAATAAATTTTAGTAACATCAATTGTTACCATTTTTCAATAATTAAAATCTAGATTTAAAAATGACCTCCATTAAGAGACCACCTCTCGGAGCGACCAATTTTCATTGGAACGGAACGTGGTTGCTTTAGGGAGGTTTTACTGTATATCTGTATTTTAAGACAGCTTTTTACGATAAGCTCATGTTATGATAAGCTGATAGAAGCTCATATTTAAGCTCTAGTTTCTTTTGAAAAATGAATGCAATATTTCCAATTTTAACACCTTCCAAAGTGTTTATAAATTCGGTTTGTCTGTCTGTCTGCCGTCTGTGTGTCCTTGCTCTAACTCGCGTAAATGTAGTCGGATCGCCATGAAATTTATGTATGTTATTGGCATTGACTATGGCATATTCGGTATTGAAAATTATGTGTGTATCAGTTATAGTTCCTTTACAGGGACATTTAAAACAATTCCGTTACATTACATCCTATGGAGAAAAATAGTTTGCGACGGTTTTTAATAATGTTTCACAATTTCAAGCGCATTGAAATTTATATATATCGCTGAAATACACTACAAGGTGCTTACTATAGAACATCGTATGTATTTCACCGTTCATTTATAGGGACACTCAAAAGAATTTTGTTACGTCACTGTTTATGGGGGGAAACTGTTTTTGGTGTATTTTATTCATGTTACACTATCTCAAACATACTGAATCTGATATAATGTCAGGGGCACTGCAAGATACTTATTATAGAATATGGTGTGCGTAGCATAAATCGCTCATATACAGAGACGCACAAAATAATTCACTTACATTACTTTCTATGAACAATAATTGCTAGAAGTGCATTTTATGTTGCGGTACACGGTTAATAGATCATATACAGGGCTGCATAAAACATCTATAGTATATTTACGCTTATTGATGGAAATTGTTGAAGAGGAATATTTAACTGTGCAATGCGTTTCCGAATTAAACTAAATTTTAGCATACTATGCGCCATATGATAAATCTAAACTTCATATACAAGGCTGCACAAAAATTCAGAATTTGTTTCAACTTTTGATGGGAATTGGATCAAATTGTATTTTCAAATGTGTTATGCATTTTATAAATTGTTTATTTAGACATCTTTTTTCACCTTATTAAACTAAAATTTTATTATAGCGTTCTGATTGTGTTTGCAAGTGTTTCATAATCTATGTTTGACGCATTATTTTACGTTCTTGTTTATTTTAGTAATCGATTTTTAAGAAATATATATAAAAAAAAATATGCTTCAGAATGTGCGAGAGTTTCTGAAATAACCTCTTCGGTCCCTGGGTCCCCATACGGGGACCTCTGTTCTTTTCCTTATAAAAACTAAAATGTCCGATTTTTTTACATTTTCACATCACTTCTAAATAGCTGAATGTTTTTTGCGTTTAAAGCAAACGAATAAATGGCACCATCTAAGCTGATTACCACATAAAATAAATGTTATTTTCATCTGAGTTTGCAAAATGCCTAAAAATGCCCATAAGACAGTATGAAAAAGAAAGTGAGGAATTTTCATAAGTATTTAACTTGCATCTTTTTCAGTAAAAATTTTTGAGGATTTGTAGATTATTTACTTGTTTAAAGCTCTTAAGTGATTGCGTTAATTTAGGTTAATGGTTATTAAATTGATGTTTCAAGGGATTTTGTAGTTTTAGATCCATATTTTTTAACCTAAATTACTAAGCGTCTAAACGATCAATTTCAGAAAATATACTTTTTCTGTCATTTACGATGCCATTTTGTTTGGAAAAAACCCAATGAATAAGCATTTGTATTATTTTTTTAGCTTCGGAACTGAAGAGGTTATTTTGATAAACCAAAAGGTACTATCTCTCTGTATCTAACACATTTTGAGGGGTCATGCGCACATGTCTCAAAATCACTTTTATCAACAAAAGTTACTAATAGTTTTTAACTGTCAAACATACAGGGTGTCCAGCGAATAAGACCCTGATTTCAAAATTAAATATCTCGCAAACAAATATCAATAGAATTATACGGTAAACGGTTTCTTTATTAGCTGAGTCGTAAAAATGTTATACAAAAGTTTAAAATTTAGTTTCAAAAACCGTTAACAGATGGCGCTGTACTCGATATGCCTACAAATTGTGCTTGGAAGTCCAAAGCGATCAGTTCGAGGCACTTCAACTCATTTTGAGGAGCCGATGCTGAGTCGACTCACTTGATTGATGAGCCGACATAGTGACTCGATTCTCCACTCACTTGCGGAAGTAACATTGGTTGGTTGTAAAGATCACGCAATTCTATTTTTCGCATCGCAGATAAGAAACTTTTTGAGTGTATGCTTGAATTATTTTGGTTTTAATTTTACATAAAAGAAGTTTTTTATATTAGACTTTGTTGGATGGGAGCTGGGAACAGTCAAACTAAAGGTCTGCAAAGGCCCAAATTTATAAGACCTGGCCCGGTCCGCCCTTAGAAAAAAATTCGGCCCACCTCTATATAAAATGTAAAAATTCAACCCGTACAAAAAAAGTAATGACCCGTCTCGGTGTGAAACTGATCCGGCCAGGAAAAAAGTTAAAATATCAAACTGAGGCCGTCCAGTCCACAAAATTTCTAGAAAACATGAATTTTTGCGTCAATATGCTTAAAAATTGTTCATTACGAGGAGTTCTGACCAAAAATACTTATTTTGGCTTTTATTTTCATTTTTATAATCTTCATTTTTAAAGAAGAGACCTGTGGTGCGATATTTATGCTTTTTATGAATCTCTATTTGTATGTAAATGTTTCAGTCAAATTTAATATCGTTAATCCATATTCTATGCATTTGAGATTTAACAATGTGAAAAATTCTATATAGTAAAATCGTCGAAGACGAACTTGCTTAGAAATGAAAAAATATACGTTATAGACAAGTTTCCTTCTGTGCAGGTTTAAATGTTATTATATACTTTTCCTCACATACTATTATATTCATTTTTCATGTATTAACACATTTTTTAGTTTAAGTTAGCATTCCGTCATACACAGGTTCTTTTTCACATGTTTTATTGTATTTTAATTTTATTGCCTAGAAATGGCTATTCTTTAAAAAGAATAAATTTTAAAGTTTAATTGTACAGTAATATGGCAATAAGTATAATGGCAATTTAAAAATATATACATTTTTTGCAAAAAGTTTTGGGTCGGGCCAAATTTTACTTATTTTTGCACGAACCAGACCAGGCCAAGAGAATAATTTTCGTACGAGCTGGGCCGGCACTTAAAAGGTCAGCCTTTGCAAACCTTGGAAGAATGAAGCCAGTCCCGGATCAGTACAGAAAAATTAAGTTCGGCTCGGCGCGATCTTTCAGAAAAAAGAAAGGCCCCAGCTTTGTCCGTAAAGAGCAATAACTAGGCCCTTCCCAAGCCTTCAAAAAAGAAGTAAAGCCCTGTCCGACCCCAGTGCTGCGAAAAATTGGTCCCAGCCCTGCCCACGGGCTAGGCCGGTAAACACCTATAAGACAAACTGTAAAATATAGAAATATTCTTGTTTAAACCCGTAGCCCCTCCCTTCCATGTCTAAAAAATTACCTTCTATTTAACTGGGATTGGAAGGTTTTGAAGAGTTATTTTATATATATATCAAAATTTAAAAGTTAAAATTTTCTGTGCTGAAAACAAAACGGGAAACGGATTTTTGTGTGTGTGTGTGTGTGCGTGTGCGCGCGGGGAGCGCCCCCCCCCCCCCTCCAACTCATTTCCGAATGTACTGAAACTAAAATGATGAAAAAAAAATTAGGGGCCATAGAAGTGTATTCAAACTTTGCTAGAAAATTATAGCGATTACCCTCGATCACATAGATTTGGAGAAGATCGTATCTTTCCGTTACACACAAACTTTACTTTGCGAGGGTCAGAGGCAGCATTTTTAACTATCAAGTTATAAATTTCACAGGCCTGGCTATTGAGACGATTTGGAATCAAATAGCTTTTTCCATTTTTTTTAACATAAATAAATTGCTTATCAAGTAAAATTACGTGTAAAATTGTCACGTAACGGCAAGTTTTTATCTTTTCGTGCTAACGTGTACGGAAATTCGATTAAAAACTCCAGCTTTGACAACATTTTTTGAAAGATATTTTGGCAAAAAAAGGAAAACGCCATTCGATTACATTGTTCCTGAATAAGAACACCTGTCAATTTTACGCGGTTCCGAATACAAATGAATTCAATAATGAGTCCGCCCCGAGGAGGGAGGATGAGACTAAGTTTAAAAATGTTCTTGTTTTCTCATGTTTATAATTTTTGATGTACTCCCTTTTAAAATTTTATTTTGAAAACCACGATAATATATAACCATATAGTATTGAGTTGCATTCATAGAGACACAAACACAGCCTAGCTGTTTACGAAATAAAAAAAAGGGGGGGGGTGGTAGCTACAGGATTACAAGTTAAACTGCGAAAAAAAAAAAAAAAAAAGCAACGCTAACAGAATTTATGGGTAATTGCAATTATTTTTCGAATTACTTAACCCGTCTCCGAGACAGCTTGATTAACCCTCTGAGCGCCAAGCAAAAGGGCTAAATTGCGTTGTTGTTTTCTCAGTAATTTTTTTAAAATTGCTAAAGAAAGATCATTTTTCCTACATGATATAAAAAAAATTACGTATAAGAATATAATCATTGAAAGTATTAATCATAACTCAATCTTTACAAACTGGATTATATCTGTAGAATTATATTAATCTAAATTATACTTCTATAGCAGTGAAACCTACAGTTTAGTGAACAGATATATCAGTTCACGGCGGTGAGAAAGTTAAAAGATGAATGAAATTCTCTATCAACTCACAGGGTACTGTGTCTGTACTAAACTTTAAGTACAGGACAATTATAATTAAACTTCTCATATTCAGAATCTCTAGCAATAGTTCTAGGGCTCCAAATGAAACAAAATTTCATGGTATTCACTGGAAATTACGACTTTAACTGTGAAAATTGAAAAATGTAGTTGTCTGTGAGACCGCTAACAGTTCAGTGTTAATAAGGAGTAAAATTGCATAAAATTGAAAGATACCTAACTTATTATTGAACTAATAAATAAACTTTATTTCATAGTAATTTAAATAATACAACAATAACTGAGATGCTTACATCGCACATTTCAATATTCATACTAACAGATCCAGCAAGTTTTACCAGATCAGTTGCTTTTCATTTTGCGCAGCCCCACCAGTGGCCGAGAGGTTCTTCTCTCGAAGCTGGTAGACGGGAGGTGCTGGGTTCGATCCCAATCGCGCCCGTCGGCCTAATCGTTCGGAGTTTTCGTGGTTTTCTTCGAGCCGTGGATCTTCCATGCGTTAATACGGATTAGGTTCCCTTAGAAAGACCCCCACGGAGGGCACTCCCCCCGGACCTATATCCCTCGTGTAGATAATTGGCCGTCAAAAATCAACCCAACCCAATCATTTTGCGCAAATGAGTCGAGAGTCAATTCACTATGTCGACTCATCAATCAAGTGAGTCGACTCAGCATCGACTCCTCAAAATGAGTGAAGTGCCTCGAACTGATCGCTCGGGACTTCGAAGAAAAATTTACAAGCATATCGAGTACAGCGCCATCTGTTAACGGTTTTTGCAACTAAATTTTCGAAACTTCTGTATAACATTTTTACAACTTAACTAATAAAGAAACCGTTTACCGCATAATTCTATTGATCTTTGTTTGTGAGATATTTAATTTTGAAATCAGAGTCTTATTCTCTAGACACCCTGTAGATATTTCTTGTATACTAATCCTAATAAACGTTTCGACTCATAAAGAATACTTTGCTTTATTACCAGTGAAAGAAATGCTGTCTGAAAGTATGTGCTTATTAAGACATGAACTGTCTAAAATTATGCATATTTTGTTTATTTTTTTCTATTTTTAAAAGTCCTGTTGTGACAGAACACCTTGCTACTTTTTTATAAGGGTACTCTAGTGGAAGAATAAGTTTTGAGATTTTGCATTCGATCGTGATGTCCTGAATTTGAATATTTGTGTATGAATGAAATCTATTTTGTCAATTCTTTAAGTTCCACAATGTGTTTGTGTGTATTTCCGGGAATCTGGTTGTCACAGTTATTTCTTCAATGATATGTTAATTAAATAACTGTAATTGTGGAGTAGTGAGGTGGTATATGGGATCAGTGAATTTGAAACGCATCTCACTTTCGGGTTTGTTAATTCTTTCCTGAAATTCGAGCCATGTGTTGACATCTTGGGGTGTTTCCGATTAGCAATTTGGATAGTGTCTTCGGCTCCGAGTTCCGCAAATTTGGTATGTAGTTGAGCTTTCTATTTGAATAAAGAGCCATAGGAATGATCGGAAATCCATTTACAGTGATATTATCTGCTAAAGTGAATCTCTTAGGTTCCTGTAAAACGAGTGGTGAATAGTCATTTGGAGCTGAGTGAGTTGGATTTAATAAGTTTTAGGATTTCCCACCTCTCAGTATTTTTTTAAGTGAAATTATTTTTGATCGTCTGCATTAAATCCACTCGTTTCACTAGTAAAGCCCTGCAGAGCCGGCCAATGTCGCGCGGGACCCTGGCAAATCATTTAACGGGACTCAACATCTCAGAGTACAATATTTGACTAACAGAAAGAATAAAAATCATTTTAAAAAATTGCATATGTCATAGAATAATTTATAAAATAGAGCATGGATAAAATGCATGAAAAAAATATGCAAATTCTTTCGCATGTAATGTGCATAATTATTTTTAATTTTTAAAAAATCTTCTGTTCCTTGAAACATTTTAAATATTTATTTTTTGCGTTTACGGTTACTTTTATCAGGATCCTCACATGTATACGATCACCAACAATTTTATCAACTCTGGAAGTAAGGATTAAAGTTAATATTAACTTCTTTTTGCAAAAAATAAAAGTAATAAAGGTGATAAATTTAGAGCAATAGTATAATTATTTTGCACGGTATTATACAGGGTAACGTTATTTTTGAATTGTATAGAGAGCTCGGGGGACCTTAACAAGATACCAACTGGCGCGGGGCCTTGGGCAGCCGCCCCGTTTGCTGATTCTCAGTTTACTGTTATAAATAAATTGTTACGTTTTAGTAAAATCTATGTGGTCAAGAATCTCTTTTCAACTTGATAGCTCCGAAGGGCATCTCACGCTATGACTACTAAAAACTGTTATTTGTCAATACAGCTTCACAATATTTTAAGGAGCTTATTTGAGACGTTGAGAACCAAAGTAGAGCACCTTCGCCAGCCGCGATTTCGAGTAAAAGGATTTCCAAAATTTCTATAAATGTTTGTCAAGTTTAGACCCTTTTACCCAGTGCCAAAGGATACCAAGCTTCTTCTGCAGGCATATGATGATTAAGTCGGCAGGAATATTCACAATACCTACTCGGTTCAGATCCGCAGCGGTTCTGATTGGTTCCCCAGATTCAGATGTCCAGACCATATTGATTTTTAATGTTTTAGAAGTGGCGATAAACTGCATAATATAACGCCTGTTTCTGATGCACACAATTGAATTATAACGCAATTTAAGGGGACCGGGTAAGCTCTATCTCGGCCATGTTAAAATATATCAACTTTATGTATATTTTTCTCAGAAATGGTGACAGATAAAGGGTCTAGAATTTTTAGAGTAGTTTGATTAACATGTTTTACGTATTTTAACAGACCATTTTCTTTGTAAGTGAAACTGAAAAGTAATTATTAATTATTTATTGAAACACATTTTTAAATTAGCATTTTTGGTAAGATTTAACTGCCCAAAATAAATAATTCTCAACAAATCATTAAATCCCTATGTTAAAAGTATGCACTATAACATAATATAAGTATTTAGAAAAATCTGAGTTCTTAAGTTTAATAGATATTGAAAAAAAAAGGAACACAAACCTGAAAAATCAAAGTTTTGAGAAAAAATCAATTAAAGCTGTGAAGCAGTAGTTGCCACTGGACTACTTTTTGTTAAATTCTGATTTCCTGATTGACACTACTTTTTTGAAATAGTAAAATTCGCCTTTTTTAATATCATATTAATTAAGGCGAAAACAATGGGAATTTTACCGCTTCAAAAAAGTGGTGCCAATCAAGAAATCTGAATTTTAAAAAAAGGAGCCCAATGCTGTGAAGTGCTCTTAGAAAGAAGAAAAAATCTAACACTTTTTTAATACATAAACGATGTGTAATGCACCGTTGAAAAGACAAAAGTATAAACTATTTAATGATATACAAAAGTAAAAATCGATTTTTTGATTGAATTTCGCTTACCCGGTCCCCTTAATGATGATTCTGGATAATTAAAAAAATACGCACATAAATAATTTACGTGCATTTATGAAATATTTTTTTTAATTTCTACAAACGCAATTAAGTAAATTGAGCGCCTCGGTTGCTTTTGATATTGTCAGTATTTTTTGTACAAGGGTAAACTTTATAAATTAGTAATTGTATATATAATAAAATAAAAATGTCTAATTAAAAACTTATAAATATATAACTATATTAAAATTTATAAAATTTATAAAATGTAAACTTTATAAATTAGCTTTTTTTTTTTATCCCGTACCCAGTCACTTACGCGTGTATGAGCGCTTCGCGCCCATGAAAACAGCAACAACAACAACAACAAAAAACACGATTACCTAGATGTATCAACCTCGTCGTTTAGCAATTTCAAAAATACATGAAATTCGTTGAATCCTCGATCATTTCGCGCTCATGAAAAAGAAAACAAATCACTGGATTCATCAACCTTGTTGTGCAGAAATCTCAAAAATGCATGACATTTTTGATATCGCAATCGCTACAACGAATATTTAAAAAATATATATTCACATTATATAAATTGTTAATATTCTCTAAAAGTATTTTTATGAATTAATTAAATTTTGAAAAATAGCAACTTTCCATTTATTCATTAAAATTTTTAACTTAAAATAAATATTGAGATGCATAAACTTTCTATTTTTTTTTATTCAAATTATTTTTTATAACTTAAATAAACATTGAAAAATTGAACTTTCCATTTTTTCATTCAAATTATTTTTAATAACTTAAATAAATGTTAAAAGTAGGAACTTTCCATTTTTTTCAAACTTTTCTCTGCTTGGGGAACCGAACAGGGTTTTTACAGCAGTGAAGATAAACGACATACCACGCTCTCACTACCAAAGAGCTTAGAACAAAATTTTTATTCACTGACCACCGCTTGAAAGACATTCAAAGTCAGTATAGTGTTCGGTGTTCAATTCAGACACTTTTCTCCGGGAGAGATTTATGTGACTCCGGGGGGCACTTTTAAACCATTATCTTAAGTCTTCAGGGGGGAGGGGATCTCATTGTTCCGGGTGGGGGATGTCGCGCCCGGACCACCCCCTGAATTCAACACTGATAGTCTGGATACCTGAATCTGGCGAGCCAATCAGAACGACTCGAAATTTGAACTGATTAGGTATTATAAAAATGCAATTGACAAGTACCAGAGTGGACCAAGCCTTTCTGCCACACTTGCATTGGCAACCTGATATCCAACTTACGTTGGACCATCTGCTAAACTGGCTGTATCACTTGAATAATTTCAAAATCAATAAAGTTCACTATGCAGCCAATAGATGGCACAACATACAAACCTTTTACACTTCAAATTTATTTTTCACAAAAATGAGGTAGATTTCATTCTGGTTCTGAACGCTTCAATTACGGCATTAAAAGTACTTTTACATAAACGCAGTATTTTCATAAATAAAATTTACAAAAATGTCTACCATTCCAGTATCTTTTTTCTGTGTTTTCCCCCATTTCTTTTTTTATACTTTATATTATATAACTATTCATTTCTGCAGGCACATTTTAAAAGCAGTTAATTAAATCAAACGCATGCATTTTACATGTCATAAAAAATAAAAAATGCCTCAGTCATCCGTATTATTTCAAAGCATTGGACTGTGCAGACCTTTTGTCAGCATTTAGAGAGAATTGCATTTGCTGTAAATTCTCTTTTATAATAACGCGTCTGCATTTCCCTCATTCTTTCTAGTTGGATGGTCGTTTATTAAATTTATTCACCACTAAGAATTATTGATGAAAGGTTTTAGTTATTTATTATGGCTGGTTTATAGAAATAAAGTAGTAAATTTAGAATTAAGTTGCAATTAAATGCAATTAAATGCATAGGAATACATGACGCATGGAAATAATAATACCCCGGGAAAACTAAAAAAAAATCCTGATAATAACCAATATTATTTATATTGGTGTCCAATATTCCGCTAAAGTTGATTTCATTCGAAATTCTTCCAATGAAATACCAATGCAAAGAAATAATGATTTTACATATGTAATAGTATTTGCAATTAAGTGACAATATTACAATAATAGTAACTTTGATTTAAAAATAATGGCAATGAAATGGTAAAATATTTCTTCCATCATTGGTCCAATACAGTCAGAATGTAAACAATTTTGCGGCAATATTCTTACCAATATAGCCACTATTGACCAATATTGTTAAAAGGCGAATATTGTCAGCGATTAATAAATTGGAATGGCGATATGGCCATAGGTCTATGATCGGAATAGTAAATATTGGCAAAATAGAGTCATTGCAAACAATATTCATCCAATATTGTTTTCCTGAGAGGGGTCAGCATATTGATGTCTCAAAACTTCACATAAGTCCTTCTTTCTCAATGAAAATTACGAAAAAGAGAAAAAAGGAGGGTAACAACGTCAACACAGTGCTCATATCATAAGATAATGACAATTTTTAATCGACTTCCAACAAAGAAAATTATACAATTCGATTGTATGCTTTTTTTTCCGGACACAAATAAGTTTAAGGAAAGCATTGTAATCATGATAAAAACTCGATTATGTAATATTTTGTGTATCTTTATATTTTGATGCCGCCCGAATCAGTTTCTGGTAAAGCGATTCTATATGTATGGTAGACCGGGGCTACTTGGCCCGCTTTTTCTACTAATAATTGTTAGAAAATTACAACTCAACATTTTAAATTTCTTTTTATGTTACCACTATCAGTGTACTTTCAGGAAGAAGTCACAATAGTAAAACTTGAAAATATTAACTATAAGTATTAGTTTAGAAGCTCAAATTGACACCAAGTCGCTTGGGTCAACCTGCCCTATGTTGCGGGGTAAGTTTGCCAACGTCACTTTTTAATGTTCTGATAGTGTAAAAATTTAAGAAATGATCAAAATTTTACTAAATCTTAATTTTTATTTCTTGCGAACAAAAACACAATAGCCTCCCAAATTAAAATAAAAATTTTAAATATTAAAACTACGTTATTCAAATTATTAACTTCGACCAAAAATTGCTTTAAAAATTGAGTTTATTTTCTCATAAAAAATGTCTTTAATACGTTACGGAACAGTAATAAATTTTAATAAAGGCATGCTAGGTGTTAAAACACCATAAATCTTAGAGTACAGTAATTTAAGAAATAATTCATTCTTAATTAGGGGATTTATTATAAACACCAAATGATAAATAAATTGTTTCAAGGCCTCTGTACATCTGTTAAGTGCAATAATTCTTTTCTTTCGTTTATTATGTTTTTCTAACGCATCATTCCCTTCAAATTTCTGTCAGTAAAATGTCATATTGCTTCATGATGCTTTGGGTAATGCCAGCTTTTTTGAAATAATGATAATTTTCGTTTATATAAAACTTTAATTCCTAATCAAGTATTAAAAAAAAACAGTTTGTTTATCATGAAATATATACATTATTGATTACATTCATGATTTACTATTGGTATAATGAGATTTAGATAATCTAATAAGTTAGGATATAGCAATGTGCTTGATATAATTATGTTGGATGATATCATTTTTTAATATTTTTTGTTTGAACTGCTGATCTCTATTAACGGTTCAGGAAGTGTAGTTCTATTCGGTCTGTGAAAGGGACAACATGTCTCTTAAAGGAAAATATATTTTTTGATAATTAAAAAATTGTTTCCTGAAACTGCCTTTTTTATGGATTATGAAGACATAAAGGATTATTTAGTTTCAACGAATAACTACCCAGGTAAGATGTTTTCACTTCATAAAATGTTATGTTATTAAAGCATTATTTGTAACAAACTCTTCTCTGGACGGGGTAACAAGGGAATTTTATTAATAATTGAGAAATATCAGAGTCGGGTAGATTTTGATTGTTAGATTTGTCAATAAATCTAACTATCTAGGTCTATGTTTAACGCATAAAAAACACCAACTATTTCAAAACGAAAAGTATTTATTGAAAATTGATTAAAAAAAATAATGAAAAAATAAATATTGGGAAATTTTAGAAAAAAAGAAAGTAATTTATACAATTTACGGTAAAAAATGTTTCAATTTAGTTTTTTTCATATATAACTTTACATGTAGGGCAAATAGAAACTTCTGATTCTTAAATGGTAAGTTTGACACATTTCTCGCGCACAATTACGACAAACAATTCATAATTACATATCTGCAGCTTTTTTACTTTTCTAACAGCGTTGGCTAACAAATTCCAGTTTTATAAAATTGCTTGAATACTCCGACATTGAAATTCATTTATAAAGTTAGAAAGAGAATTAAACAAGTTAAAATATCATGTATACAAATAATTATAAACACTTTTTAAAATAAAATAAATAAGAAACTTACTAGATAGAAAATTGTAACGTGCCGAAGCAACAAAGTGCAGAACAAGAAAGGCTGCTCTCTCGTGCAAGTGATACGGGAATGCGGCGAAAGCGGAACTAAACCAGCTCTAACTTCCCGCAACTGGATTCTAGTGCCATTTTTTTTTCGCATTTCACTTACACTTATAGCCTTATTAGGGGTTGGCCATATTACCATCGGATACCGTACTATAAACTAAGTGTTCTGAAAGTTGAGCTGAATCACTCCGATTTTTTTTCCTATGCATGTCCACGCAAAATTTTCGAATAGACTGTCCAATATTTCTATTTTTAACACTTTCTCGCATAATTAAATTAATAAAATTGTTAAATCACCATAAAATCCAAAACAACACACAGGACGCGTATCGAGCTGGAAAATATTACAGCCCGTCATCAGTCAATGTAAACACGTGTCCGTAAGGACACAAGGGCACAAATGAACACCTTGATCCCTTACGGACACGTGTTTAGATTGGCTGATGACGTGGTGTTATAATTTTCAGCTCGAAACGCGTCCTGTGTGCTGTTTTGATTTTATGGTGATTTATATAGAGTTTTATTATTTTAATTGTGATTTCTCGCCGGTTTTTTGGTGCTGTTTCAACTTTCTTGCATAGTTGAAAGAGTTTATGACTCATTTTTCTATCTGCCGTTTGCCGTGACTGGCCATGTGCTGACACTCGTAAATATACTCGAATAACCATGTAATTTATATGTGTTATTAAGGTTTAATATAACATGTTAGCTATTGAAAATGGAGAGTGTAGCATTTATAATTTGTTAGCGGTGAAATCCAAAAGAGTCTCGTTACATCATCGTCTATAGGGGGGTACGTTTGCGGAGTATTTCAATGATGTTACACTATTTGAAAGATGATGAAATTAATATGCTTTTTCTGTGGTGCACTAAAACACGCTTTCTTTACATGAATATGGAGTGCAAAGCATTTATAATGCATTTACAGGGTCACACAAAACAGTATAACTGCATAATGGTTTAAGGAGAAAATTTATCTGCAGCGTATTTTAATGATTCTCTTTCAAACATAAACACATCGCTCTATTTCAAACATAATTATTTTTATACAGGGTGATCCTAAATTGTTTTTACAAAATAAGAGGTGTGATAGTAACCATTCAGACGAGTAATAATTACCATAGAACATGGGGTCGCAAACTACTTATTGAGTTAAAAATATAGGGTGTTTCACCCCAACTGAAGTCGGCTTGTCGGTAATAATTTTGCGAAAAATAAAAATATTGCAATAAGAATGTAACGATGTGTACCTTATTTTGCATGAAATGTGATAACATCACAAAGAGTTCTGGTAAAACAGGGTACTCACACAATCGATGATACCGTATGAACTGATCATCACAGTCCAAATTGTGGAGCGTCAAATGCATAGTGCTGTCGCGTATAATGGAAACTTCTACCACTTTTTTTGCGTGTTATCCTATTTACAGTCGATCCTCGTTATCCCGACACCCGGCTTTCACGTCACTCCGCTTATCACGTCAGTTTTTCAAAGTCACGATTTTCTATATCTGATTTTAACGTAAATAAACACCGGATTTTACGTCGTTGAATAATTTTCAACTCCGGATATCCCGACGGTTTAGGAAAATTGTCCATTTTTCATAATCCATTTTATAAGAATGGAAATTAAGCGGTAAGAAATGTCTTAGCCAAACTTTTCACAAAAGTGTCTAACATACTCATTGAAGTAAATGAGAAGTTTTACTTCAATCTTATATCTGAAAAAATAAACCCACACACTATGAATGACCCACTTAAGCTCCAGATAGATGTACCAGTCTATTTGCGGTCATTTTGTTCTGGTCCGGCGCTTTCTTGTGGTTACACGGCGTTTTTCATCCGACTAAAACCGAAGCATTGCATTGAAACGATCAGAAATTATCTAGCATCCATTTCTGAAACAACGAATATTGATCACAATTCATTGGATAATATTGAAAAAAGAATTCTAGGAAGCACATCTAGGGACAAGCAAACCTTAATTCACCAATATTTCACGTAACAATAAAAAAACAAGTCATCATAAATCTGATTTTTATTCTTTTCAATTCTGTTTTGTGTTTACTTTGTTTAATAATAATGTTTTATTGCTGAAAAGCGCAAGAACAGTTATGAATTTAAAATTGTCTTAAATTAATTAAAAATGCAGCTTTTTATAAACATTTTTCTCCAACTTCGGTTATCACGACACTCCGCTTATGACGACACTTTTTCCTGGTCATTACAGTGTCGGGATAACGAGGTTCGACTGTATAACGAAAGTGAGCATGTAAATTAAAAGCTTCATTATAATATACTTCAGTTTGCTGAAAATTATAACCGTCAAACAATGTTCGATTAGGGTAGAACACCTTAATCGTGACTAAATAAGTGGTAATATAGTAATATATTGTGTAGTAGTAATATATTGTGACTAAATAAGTGGATTGCGACCCATCAGATGTAAACTCCCAACTGGGCAAAAAATGTCCGGACCAGGATTCGAACCAGGGATCTCTTGGCTGAAGCCGCCAATGCTCTACCATCTGAGCTACCCTGGACGAATCTGATGGAACGGCTGGGTGAAAAAGTTCAACTAGATTCGTCCGGGATAGCTGACATGGTAGAGCATTGACGGGTTCAGCCAAGAGATCCCTGATTCGAATCCTGGTCCGGAAATTTTTCGCCCAGTTGGAAGTTTATATCTGATATGATTTGTTTACCAATTAGAATAATTGTGTAAAAATTAATCTTGCCGTGTTCTATGGTAATTATTGCTCGTCTGGATGAGTACTATCACCCCTCTTATTTTATAAAAACAATTTAGAATCACCTTGCATACATTATTGAAGTGCATTACAAGATGCTTATTTTAGAATATGACGTGCATAATAGGGACACATTTTCCAGAATTTACAGGAACACATAAAAGGGTTTGCTTGCAGGACTTTCTATGAACGATAAAGGCTGGAAAAGCATTTTTAACTGCGGTATGAGGTTTTAATTGAATCGTTTACTTTAGAAAGGGTACGTCACATTTTTCAAATTTTACACCAGACATAAAAAAAACTGTTTATACCGCAAGATTTTTTATTCTCTTTTAGACTATTAATACCAAGATTTTTAGGTGCGTTCGTAATTATATAAATACGTAGCACCTATAATTGTCATTCTGTCCGTATGTCTGTCAGTCTGTCCGTCCGCATATAACAGAGCAAAAAATACCCAACCGAATAGTCTGAAAATTTAAATATATAATTGTTGCAAAATTTTGACGAGTCATTTCAAATTTTATGAAAATTGGATGCATAGTTTAATGATAGGGACAGTCAAAAGTTTTCCGCTCCATTACAGCCTACGAGAAAAAAATGATTTCAATTGCATTTTAATGATGTTACAGCGTTTCGAACAGAATAAAATTGATATTCACTTATGAAGTGCAGTAAAATATACATTCAGTATAATATGCGGTGAATTTTTTTTTTTATAAAACAAGTTATAGTATACGAACGCACCATATTTGCCACGTTAGACGTGCAATTTCCAACTTGTTTATTTTCGCAATTCTTTGGATTGCATGTTAGGAAGTATAATAAAATACACTTTGCACACGCTTTTCAGTTTATTTGAATGAAAAAAGCGATTTCTGTGATGATTGTTTAGTCTTGGACATGTACTCTTTCTAAATGAAACACTGGGAAACTAAGAGTTCAAATAGTGGACATATGAAAAATCAATGCTTTAACCCATTTGTACCTGAATTTTGGTTTTCTCAAATGTTTTGGTAAAATCACTTTAAAATATTGCAAAATGAACTGGAAAAATACTAAAAAAAAATTACATTTAATTTTTTTTTTTTTTTTTTTTTTGTATTTATTTAATAAAATGTAAAAAAAACTACATATGAGTATTTCTAGTAGAATAATATGCATAATTATATGTTTTGTCTTTATTTATATTTAAAAAGTTTTTAAAGTGTATATTATGTACTATAATTAGTATTTTTATGAACTACAAAAAAATATATTTATTTCTTTACAGAGACTAATAACGTTATAACTATTATTAATAATAAAATAAGAATAATCGTATTGCTGACTTAAAAACAATTTACGTCATAAATATCTTCAAAAGGGGATTACATAAATAACTGTCTCCTAAATGTTCAACAAAAATATGTGCCTATTTGTGCCTAGAACCCTATATTTTGGACGTAATAAAAATGCATAAAAATAGGCTTGAACATTTAATTTCGCAATTTAAAAAATACTTATTTAAAAAAAGTCTACAAGCTAAGATTTTGACTTGCGATTTTGGATCCTTCATAGAAAAAATACAAATAAACTTACTTTTTACATTTCGCTATCTTGAAAAATTAAAAAAATTATAAACACCGAAAAAAGCCTTCATTTAAACAAATAAATATCCACCTTATGCTGTCATCTCTCGGGAATAGATAAAGACATTTATAAATAATTATTTCATACAACTTTCATGTTATAAAGGAGAAGAAAAATATACTTACTCATGAAAATTTGAAACGTCCCAAAAATGGGACGCTAGGCACAAATGGGTTAATAAACAATAAGTGAACAAAGGTCAATTTACAAAACTGTCATAGAAGGACTTTGTCCCTTCCCTTACATATTTCAGAATTTTTTTTATATCTTCAATTTCTCTTTTTCGTTAACAGGGTTTTTGTCTTCAGACGCCAGTTCAGTGGGAAAAGATGCGTATTAAATTAGACTTCTTAAGACAAACGACGAAACGTACAGTCGTGGAAGAAAAAAGTAAACACTTCCTACTAACTCCTCAAAAAATTATCATAGAAGAAAGTTACTGGTACCGAACGACTGGAAGTAAAGTCTACTTTTAAATGATGTATATAAAATTTGCTTAGGGGGCCATCTACATATTAAAACGAACCCAAACTTTATTTTTTTCAATGGCAATACCCAATTTTAAGGAGATATTTCAATCTTCGGTTCAAACTATGCCTAGACACCTAATTTCAAGTCATTTGAATGATAATTTTTTTAATTATAAACATTTAAAATTTAGTGCCTCTAATGTTAAATTACATTTTCATATTTTCATGAATATCTCATGAAATTATATTCTTAATGTGCTAATTTTTTGTGTAGCAATAATACTAAAATACCCAAACATACATACGTTGAATTTACAATTTTTATAATTTTATGATATGAATTATGAAATTAATATTCGAAAAAAATATGAATTGCAACCTACAATTTTTTTGATGGATTTAGATTTATTAAGTCGTGCTTTATGGAAATCCAAAATTTCACATTTTTCTTCCAAGTAGTTTTCAAATTGTGCTTAAAAAACGGCAAAATGATGGTTTAAGGGGCCGTCTATGATAGAAGTGACTACATATTTAGAAATTTCTTATGCCATCCTGTAATCTAGCAGGCTTTATTGACTGCTTGAGTGTTGCTTAAGGTGCCTTGATCAAGAAGGGGGCTCTCTCGGTCAACAATCGAGTACCGAACTTCAATTTGGATACAACCCTTAAAATACGCTCTTTTTAAAACAATTAATTTCTCGGAAACTTACGGTACGAATTGCATAAAAATTTGTTTTTAGGCTAATTGAAGGGTGTAGAGTTCATTGATGCTGTCAGAATTGTGTACTGCTATCGAAAAAAACAAAGTTATTGTTTGTTTTGATATGTAGATGGTGCCTTAAGCAAATTTTATATATATCATTTAATAGTAGAACTTTATTACCAATCGTGTGGTACCAGTAACTTTCTTCTGCGATAATTTTTTGCAGAATTAGTAAGGCAGAATTTTTCCACGAATGTACTTTGAATCAGCTCATTTATATGTGGTCTTCGAAAACATTTCCTTTGTCCATTTCAAAGTAGTATAGCTCAGCTATTTAAAAACCTTTCTGCATTTTTGATTTTTCACTGTCATAGTTTCATCTGAAGTTACGTACTTTCTGAAATAGTGAACCACTTATCAAAATTCAATATGATGTAATAACACTGTTCCGAACTTACTTACTGAGGCACCTTTATCAGTGTTTCATACTCTTCTGGGGTGTACACTCTTTCTTTTTAATCCATTTGTGCCTGAATTTTTGTTTTCTCAATTTCATTGGTAAAATCACTTTAAAATGTTGCAAAATGAACTGGAAAACGTGGTTACTTTGGCTGATGACGGGTTATTCAAAGTTTTATTATTTAATTGTGATTTATGGCCAGTTTTTCGGTGCTGTTTCCTCTGTTGAATAAACCTAAGAAATGGAAAATTTAGTTGAACTTTCAATAGGTAGCTTTATTCTTATCTTGATGTTAAATAAAACCGATTGTCCTTTCCAGTTTTCATTAGATGTAGCGAAATTTTTATTAAATCACTGAGCTGAGCGAGCGAAGCTATTTGCGTTCATTCTGAATATTCTCTTGAGAGGCTGCTACTTCAAAACTATTTGGCCGATGACCAAAATTTCAGCAGGTGGTACCTGGCATGGCTAGCAAGATTCACATCAAAATAAAATGACACAAGTCGTATCCTCGAGGATTCATTATCGATCACAAATGCTATAATTGTAACGTTAAAATGCGGATGGATTTCATCTTAAGATTTTTTCACGCTTTAAAACATCATGTGCGGTAGATTTAGTGTTAAAACGTGCGCGAATTTCAATTTAAGGTTTTTCACTCTTTTAGCAGCTCCCAAGATATTTTTGTTAAAATGTTAGCACAAAAGGTGGTAGCCATGAAGAATTTCGGTTTGCCGACTGCTGTTCGCAGTTTTTGACAATAAAAAACGTTACCACAACTATCGTTTTTGATAGTCAAAACTTTATCGCAGATATGATGTTTCTGTTAATACACTGAACAAAATATCCATTGGTGTTAAGGGGTCTCAGGACTCTTAAAATTGGAAAAAATGAAAAAAAAAAGACCATTTTCAACATTTAATATCTTAAAATGTATTTGATTTTAAGACACAATTTTAATTGGAATAAAATATATAAGTATGTTCTTTCATTTCATGTATTAAAAAAATTATAAGATGCAGAATTAGCATTTACAGGGGGCTCCAAACTGTTAGACATTTGACAAGCAAAAAATCGGCATAACACCTTACGCGCACGATTACAAAATAAGTATTGCAACTAGAATGAAAATTTTGGTGCCTAATTATACTTCAGATTGTAATAATTACCCTGAACCTAAATAAATTTGTATTTAAAGCTTTTTTATATTTTTAATAAAAAGTTGTATTTAGCTAATTCAAAATTAAGAAAATTTCAACAGTATAATCACCTAAAAAATTATTGTTTTGAACAATAAAAAAGAAGTTTTAGGTTCGGTTTATACAGACTAACATGAAACATATGTTTTGAAAATTTCATGAAAAAATATTCATAAGTTTTTGAGATATCGTGCTCGTTATGACCAAAAACGTTATTTGGAGAAAAATGGCTTCAAAGTTTCCGAAACGACGCTTCAGCTAATGAACGTGTATAAATGTAAAAGCCATAACTTCAGTTCTAATAGGAATTTGAAGGAAAAAATTACATAAAAATGTTCAGAAAAGATAGGAGTTTAACATCTAAAAAAATTAAAATTTCGATAATTTTAAAGCTTTAAGAGTCCTGAGAACCCTTAACGGAAACTCTGCTATCGTTTAATAGTTGAAACTTTGAGAAGCTCACCGCCGAGGGAGCCATTTTCTAGTTCCAGATCCACTGATTCATTGTCAATGCGTTACATTTAAAATCAGTTGGTGCCAACGAAAGCATCTTCTTTTACATAGGAGTCTAATTTTGTGATATAAGCCGGGGAAATATCGAAGGTAGTTTTTAACAAAGACTTTGGCCAAATAAAAATCTTATAGCCGAACTGAAAAGTCGAGTTTTTGAAATGCTCGAAGACAAACTTTCTTTCGACAACTAAAGTAAGTTCATTTCAAAATTAGAAATTATGGCTCCTTATTGACATCTTACGATAGTTTTCAAATTAACTCGCTCAGCTTAGTGCGGTTTTCTAGTACTATTTGAGATTAACAATGCATTTTATGGAGCTAAAAATTAATACTAAAATTTAATATGAAGGTCAAAAGGAAAAGAGTATAAGTGTTTAACACGAAATCAATTGAAATAGATAGATTCCCCAAGTGTTTAGTCAAATACGCAATAAAATTCAATTTTATCACTATACCTATTTCTAAATTTCCATAAAACATATAAGAAGATATTCACTTATATTTCCAGATTCTAACAGGATTTCTCAACAAGTGAAAACACTTGCATGATGCCATTATGCCATTCTTTTTTGACGTCACATTAATTCTACATCATTGGTTTTTAACTCCTGTGATAATGTACAATCGCGTATCGTGATAAGTCTTTAGGCTACTAAGGATATTTTGTTTTGAAATACGCTTGCAAATATTTATATTCCGATTGCACTATATTTTTTCTACTAAATTTTGTCAATTTTTCTGAAACTGGCGTTAAATTTGGCTAAATACACTGCATGATATAAACAAAAATATGCAAGAATTTTTTTTAATTAAAAAAAAAATCGTTACATGAATGGTACTTGTTATTCTTACACAAATGAATACACATTTATTGCAATACTCAGTTGTTCGCATGTTTTAGCAATAGATCATTTCGTTCATTTTATTTTACAGAGTGGTGACAAATATTATCATTATTATTTTTGTTGTTGTTGGCTCCCTAAAAGTCTTTCTCATCAAGTATTCATTGATAAATATGAGGTCAAACAAATTACTTATAATCTTAAAGTTCCAGAAGAATCCGACAAGTGCATTTTTAAATATTCGACAAAATGTCTTAAATTGAAAGTATCCAGTGGCCATAAAGTGTACATAGTTTTTTTTTTTTTTTTTTTTTTTTTTTTTACTTCGTTAAAACGTATAAGACGGTATTCGCTTCTACTTCTATATTCTAACCCCATTTCTCAACAAGTGAAAATATTTGGATGATATATATGCATTTCATTTTAAACATCACACTCTATAGCATTGGTTTTCAATTGCTGTGATAATGCGCAATGGCATATCGTGATAAGTCCTTAGACCGCTAAGAGTGTTCTGTTTTGTAATACGCTTGGGAAAAGTACTTATGTTTCATTACTACGCTGTATCATCAATTATCCTGTTCCTTTCATCGTGACAATATGCATTAGATCGCTGGTATTGTGATCTTTTACTAACATCTACATCTCATAAGTGATATTTCATATTTATCTCATTACAATGCAAGGTCTCGATCACAGTAACACATTAATCTTACATCCTGGATTCCTAGAGCTAAGGAAATACTTATTTTTCGTGTGTTGATTACATTTAATAGATCGTCGCCAGAATGGAGCCAAAGCCTATGTGAATTCGCCTATCTACTGAGACCTTCGAGTACTGAGTAGCTTAATTTTGACTCAAGAGAGGGTACTTGATGCAATTGATATCCTCTTGTCTCAGCAAGAATTCACAACCAGAATTTAGTCGGAGGACGGCACTGCCGGCGCCAACCCTGTGTACTGTCGCGCCAGAACTTTCAAGATGAAAAGAAAAGTAATTAATACAATCCGAATCCGGTAACCGTAATTACTAGCAATGCCAGACTTATTTATTTGTGCTGGGCGTCCCAATATTTAAGGTAAAATTAATTGTTCTGCGTGGAACAGCAGCACAGAAAAAATTGTATTGTTCATCCAACAAAACTACTGATGGATCAACAAAAAATCTTTTTGAAAACATATTTAAGCATATAATTTTGTTGATTCAAACAAATTTTTGTTAGATCGATAATGATCGAACAGAAATATTGCTGACCTGACAGAAATTTTGTTTGGTTCAATACATTTTTCTGTTTAAACATCGATCAATCGGAATTTTGTAAGGGCAACAACACTTCTTTGTCTTATCTATGCCGCGCCGTTAATAATATGCCGTGTGGCACATATGGCATAGTTTCGCCTTCTAGTTCAAGCAATACCGCAAAATGAACGAGATACCAAACGAGGTGTTTTAGTATTCGACTGAAAAAAAAAATAATTGGCCGGAAAGGATGATAAAGCGGTTGAAGTTAAAAAAAAAAAAAAAAGTTATTAAATGCATATAGGTTTTTTTTTTTTTTTTTTTTTTTTTTTTTTTTTTTTTTTGTCGTTATTACTGTTTTATCAAGAAATACTCATTTAATATTTGTATCTTAATAGTTATATAGGGTGATTCGAAAATAACCTCTATAAAATGAAGGGACAAGTCAGGCATTAGGAAATAAACAAAATTTGCATAGAGACCACTTACTGAATTAAAAATACTTGTCATGTTACAAGTCAAATATTCGTTTCATAAACTTAAGATCGGTAAAGATATTTTAACGAAACTTCCAACAGACGTATCTTGCTTCATGTGAAATATGAGGAGAAAAGTCACCAGAAGTGATAGTAGTGGCCACTTTCATTTGCATACACTGATGTTTTTATGTAAAAATTTCTATTTTTTAATGAAAATCTTCACTTTCTTCGTATGAAAATCGTAAATTTTCCCGGAATAAACGGCAAATTTTCTTTATATCCTTATTCGCTGAATGTTAAATACAAAAATGTTCGTTCGAAGACAAACTATGCAAATGCTCCTTTTCAATTGAGAGAAAACGGAAAATTTCCAGTTAAATTTTTATAATTAATAGTTTTTGGATGCGGCTAGTTGATGCAGGTGAGAGAACATTTAAAGAACTGAGTGGAAGAAGATGTTATGTAACAAAAATTAGAATTCAAGAAAATTGAAGTGAAAGATTTTTATTGTAATTTAGTTATTTATTTAATTTTTTCTTAGTTGTATATATTTGAATGTTAATAGGTCATATTAAACTCTTCTAAAAAAGAATATTAACATTTAATTATTAAATATTAGAAATTATTTTCACAATTTAAATTTTTAAATATAAAAATATTAAATATTAAAAGACACTTTCTCATACACTGTAAAAAAAAATCTGTAATTCTACAGATGTACAGTTACATGCTTACTAAAATTTTATCTGTACATTGTACAAAAAAGATGTAAATCTACAAAACTAGTTTTTGTAAAACTACAGAAATCTGTAGCTTTACAAATGAATCTGCTAAAATTACAGTAATCTTACTAAAATTTTATCTGTAACCCTGGTTGCAATTACATAAAAAGTTCTAGGCATTCCAGTTTTCAAAATAATCTTAGTAATCTTACAGATTTTTTTATTTACGGTGCAAAAGTGTATCTGTTAACATGAATTTTTGTTGTTGCCGTTACATAGAAAGTTCTAGGAATCCCACTTTCCTAGAAAAATTTTAGTAACTTTACAGATTTTTTTTTACAGTGTATCTTCAATACTAAGTAAAATTTTAGTATTTTAGTTTCACCATATGATATAATACCGCATAACGCTTTCATCCAGAAAATGAAACAATTTTTGAGAAAATGTATCATAACATTTTCTTGCACTAAGCTCTTCATTTAGCCTCTAATGACGAGGACCGAGGTTTGAAACCGAAGGAAGGAAAGCCGACAAAAACGCGTGTGATAATATTCAATATGAATAGTTGTTACGTGTTAAATGTGCATCAGTACATATATTTTTAAATATTGCGTTATTGCACACAGTTATTTCTAAAAACAGAAAACAGAAATTTTCCGTCCTGAAAAGCAAAAAAATTCAGTCTTGAAAACGGGGGAATACCAAAACGCTGAACTAGTTGGATGTACCAATCCCAAAACTTTCTTCTATCTTATACATCTTAATATTTCAAAAACGAGTTACATATATTAATACTTCAATATTATCAGTTCATTACTATACCAACTTTGATTTTCATCTTAAATTCCTGCTTCAGTCAATTAAATGAACTAAAAACGAGTTAATCTATATCATGAACATGATATTTGTTAAAATTAATAGTTTTTCCTTATTCTGTTGTTATCAGATGTTTGCGAATAGCCGGTTTAGCAGGAAGTGAGTTCCCACCTTTGCACGAGCCGCCGATGGACAATAGAACTACGAAAAATCAAGAAAAGTATACAAAAATCGCTATCACAGAGCCCCTTTACCGCGCGATATTTCCAAATTCAAGGAGGACATGTTGGCCAAAGCCAAAAACATGCACAAAAAATTTGGTTCAATTGTATGCATAACTTTATACACTTTTCAATTGTACAATAAAGAAAATGGCACAAAAATCGCTATTACAGCGCCCCCTACCTGCGATTTTTTTCCAAATTAAGGAAGGACCTGCTTGCCATAGCCAAGAACTTAAAATAAAAATTTGGTTCAATTCTATGCATAACTTCATACACTTTTCGATGGTACAATATCAAAATCGTTATTAAAGCGCCCCCTAGTGGCGAATTTTTTCCAAATTCAGGGAGGACCTGCTTGTCATATCCATAAACTTAAAATAAAAATTTGGTTTAATTCTATGCATAACTTCATACACTTTTGGATGGTACAATATTCAAAATTGCACAAAAATCGCTGTTACAGCGCCCCCTACCGGCGAATGCTTTCCAAATTCAGGGAGGATCTACTTGCCAAAGCCAAAAACTTAAAATAAAAATTTGGTTGAATTCTATGCATAACTTTATACACTTTTGGATGGTACAATATTCTAAATCGCACAAAAATCGCTGTTACAGCGCCCCCTACCGGCAATTTTTTTCCAAATTCCGGGAGGTCTGCTTGCCATAGCCAAAAACTTAAAATAAAAATTTGGTTCAATTCTATGCATAACTTCATACACTTTTTGATGGTATAATGGTGACAGACAGACACGGACAAACGGACAGACAGACATTTTCTATAAACCTGTTTTTTGAGATCTCTGACCCCTAAAACATGTCAATCCGTCGAAAACCGGAAGTCGAAAAAAATTTCGATTACAATACTTTCTTCTATTGAAGATAGAAGAAAGTAAAAAACGGCGAATAGAGGGCAACTTTGCTGCCAGTATATTTTCCGTTTTTTTTTTTTTTTTTTTTTTTTTTTTTTTTTTTTTTTTTTTTTTAAGGAATTTTTTGTTACAATGTATATCATTGAACCATGTATTCCATATTTCGAAATGTTGTTGAAGACTGTGCACTTCTCGCAATTTTGCTGTCATCACATTTTACATACAGCCTGCAGAAAGTATTGTTAAGTCAGAGTAAAGTCTGCTGAAAATTTCGTTGTTGCGTTTTACGTATAATTATTATATGATCTGAAATATGATAAAAGAAGTCTGGAGGAGTACTAGAAATGGCCTTTTTTCATGTGCATACAACATTGAATCATGCATTTCATATTTCGAAATGTAGTTGACGACTGTGCATCTCTCGCCCCTTTTGCTGTCATAACATTTTACATACAGTATGCTGAAAATATTGTTAAGTCAGAGTGACGTCTGCTGAAAATATCGTTTATTACATCTTATCGTTATTCTATGACCTTTAATATTATGAGTGGAAATACGAGTTCAGCTTTATGCGAGACACCTTGTATTTGTGATTGAATAAATGGTTTGCGACCGTATTTTTCTGTGAAACTGCTGTTTGTTTTCTTGCATCTGATTATCCATTTTTATTTTGAAGACGTTTTGTTGAATTAACATGCATAAAGTTTTGTTGTGTTATCATAAAATAGTCAACGCAGGCTGTTGTCATAAAAGTATAAATTTTGAAATATTTAAATGTCTTTTCAAAGTTTGATACGATTTCGAACACTTTCCAACGAAGTTGAAAAGTGTTTATGCATTCGGTTTGTCTGTCCGTGTGTCCGCGCTCTAACTTCCGTAAATATACTCGGATTTTCATGCAATTGATAAACGTTACTTAGGTTCACCAAGGTACGTTTGGTGTTGTATAGGAAGTATGTAGGATGAATAGTTCGTTTACAGGGGCACTAAAAAGAATTCCGTTACATTATAATCAATGAGGGAAAGTCGTTTGCAGTGTGTTTTAATAACATGACGTTATTTAAAATGTATTGAAATTGATATAAATCACTGAATTTCACTACAAGATTATTACTATACGATAGGGCCAAACAATATATACAGGGCTGAGCAAAGAATTCGGATAATTTTCCGATTGTAGATGGGAATAGCTGAAATTTGGATTTTCGAGTGTGTTATGCGTTTCTGTATGGTTGAATTAGACATAATATTTTAACTTATTAAACGGTGCTGTTTTGTATCATTATTCTGAATGTGTTGGAATGTGTTTCATAATGTATGCTTGATGCATGATTTTTTTCTTTCTTGTTTTATATTTAAAACTCTATATTCTTTCACATGCTAAAGTTCTCAGTGTGATAAAATAACAATTTAGCAACGCTCTTAATTACTACCTGAATCATGCAGATGATTTAAGTATGCATAGCTAAGTGCAAGTCCGTCATAAAAAATCTTTACCTCCATCAAGGAAATGCAATAACATTTTCCATACAGATATTTTAAAGTATTGGGCTCAAGAATGACAGCAAACCAGTTCTCAAAGAAACTTTCGAACATTTTAAACGGCAACACCTTTTATTTTTATGTGAGATAAGATACGTTGCAAAAACTTAACGTCAGTACAAATCAACTACATTTTTGCCATATATGAAAATCTTTGAAGCATTTACTGTGTAGCGGTACATTACATTTACTAGACTTAGTTATAGTTTGACTGCTACAATATCTGTATCTTGAATGGCTGAATTTTATTTCATTCTTTATGGTGAACTAGCTAAAGTACCCGGCGTTGCCTGGAATTTTAAGAATGTTTGTTTTGAAAAACCAATTTCAAAATTTAACATACAACATTTAAAAAACAGTCGAAGTGTTATACGCATGAATCAAATGAAAACCCAATATAAAAATGTATATATAACAGACGCAAAATAATACAGGTATAAATGAACTTATTTCCATCCATCATTGGAGAAATAATGTTAAAATACGCCAATATTTCCATAACCGAGTTTTTATCATGCTTCAATACATTTTTTCACACTTATATGACGTTACATATTCCCCACGTCCTTAATATTTCTAATAAGACGTAATATTACTTTTTTTTTAATTCGTCAAATTAATTAAATAATTATAATTTTTCACATGGAAATCATAAAACAGAAAAATTATGACGTAACATTCACTTTTTTTTTTAATTTGTCAAACTATTTATTTTATTTTCATTTTCCACGTGGAATTCTTGCAGTAGAAAAGTTATGATGTAATATACCCTTTTTTAAATTCGTCAAACAATTTATATCATTTTTTTAAGTGAAAATCTTGCAATAGAAAAGTAACTGTTGTGGTAAGAATTTCATTGTGGATTTTTAATTGTTGTCAACAGCTATAACGAAAAATGTTTAAATTTGATTGGAAATTGATGTTAAATTGGTGGTTTTTTATTAATTTAAAATTAACTATAAGTTATTCAGATTCCGGATTACTTTAGTTGCCTCGGCCGAGCTTTAATACACATGTACTTAACATTTCACAATTCCGGCTTTCAAACTGTGGATTTGTATGGAATTACAGACAGACAGACAAATTTTCATTTTACATATTAGATATATTAATATAATCCGAAATTTATCAATACAATTTTTCAAAACTTTCCGTACTATTTCATTAATATTTCTAATATTTTACAACTCGAATCAATTAACAATTTTTCTTTCTTAAAAATAAAAGTCATACATACAATATGTGATAATAAATTTGTTGAAAAAAAAAAAAAAATTCAAACGTAATGTTGCGAAACGCCAGTCTTTAATGGGTTAAATAGAAATTTTCATAATCACATTTCTCTCTAAGATGAAGAAATTGAAAATTCTGTTATTAAGTAAAGAAGAATATAAAATAAAATAATATTAGTTTCAAAGGAATGAAATGAAGATGAAAAAAAGAAAATATTCTTTCCTATACAAAATGAAATTTAATACAAAAGTCTGCAAAGTTCAAATCAATGAACATCGAAAATAAAATGCAATAAAAACATATTCTAATACAAAAGTTTCTTTTATAAACTTTAAGGCATTTTATTATGTTCTGATGCCCGCAGGCAGTAATTGTTTAGAAAGAATTGTTTATTAAGAAAAACACTTTAAAATTTTTCGTATTGTTTGTAAAAACTACTCAAATATATTTGGAGGGAAAAATATATTTCTTTTTGAAAGCTAATTTTAAAAAATCAATTCAAGTGAATTTCCAACAACATGGAAGAAACATTCCTTTATTAATAATCCGAGCACGGAATAACAATTTGAGAGATTTCGAGCAAGCTGGGTATTTATTGATTATATTCTTGTGAATACTTTAATCTCTGCTAATCGTTATTATGGGTCAGTTTACTTCTTTTATACTCTTTTATTAAGCCCAATTTGATTTTTGAAGGTAAAGATGAAATTTTATATTTAATTTTTAACTCGCTTCCTGATATGACAGAATTATATATATATTACAAAATTTAAAAATTTTTCGCCAAGTTTAAAAGTATTTTACATAAATTTCCCTTTTTAGTATAATGTTCCGTAGATTATACCAGTTTATTAAGTCAAAACCCTAGGCTATTAATCTCCATAAGATCTTAAATCATATAATAATATTTATTTCAAATTGCGTAAATCTAAAAATAATGGCTCTAACTATTTATATTTCTTTAATAAAACCCTTTTTTATTTAAATTCCTATTAAAATACGCTGTTAAATCCCGGTCTATCATATTCCCTTCAATTCTTTATTCAATTGCTAAAATATTGTAACTCATAATATATCCCGTCTATAAAATCTATTTTTTTTTAAATTCATTCGTTTATTAAAAAATATCCAGGTGCCAACTAGAATATTTCAATGATTTAAAACTTACGCAGAAATAAATTCATTTTTCTTTTTATTAAAAATCGTCTATCGGGGGAGGGGGGGGGGGGCTATTTTTAGAAGTCATCTCGACAGCAGAGACTAAAGTTTCTTTACACCTTGCGCGTCTGGGTGCAGGACTATGGAATATTCTGGAACTATCTTTGGCGGTAGAACACTCGTTTTTTACCTCGAGATTAATACCGGAAGTGCGAATAGTCCGACTAAGCAGAGAATATGATTGGAGAAAAGGAATCAGGTGACTCATTTTGTATCGTTGAGCGGGGTAGTATAAACACTGATTGCGGCAGCCAGATAGGTAGAGAAATGTGTAGAACAGAGTGTATCTACGTATGTAAAAAGATGTAGAGTACCGAAAGAGTGAATGTGGGAGATCAGCGTTGAGATGAAAGGCTTTATAGGGCTTCGAAAGTGAACGTGAAGTTCCTTTTTTCTTCATAATTTTCACTTACTACCGGGCAGTAAATAACATGTTTCGCATCGAATGAATAGAGCATTTCCCTATAAAATTGTTCTACAAAATGCTAAATAAAATTGGAATTTAGCTCGGTTGACTGTTTCTCCATTATTTATTCCATACATATTCGTCTTTATTAATCAGCCGGCCAATACGCCTGTGTGCATAAAAATGGAAACCCAGGAAAATATGATTTTCGCTAACCTCTTCTGTCGTTATGTCATATATATATATATGTAATGTGATAATTTGGAAGGTTCTAGATAGATTGGCGCATAACTGAATGAATAGTCCACAGTTGAGATGCCGTCCTATATAGAAAAACATACAGTCAAAATTTCTGTGCAATCGAAATCCATGTTAGAGTGACAGGTAATGATCCCCACTGAGAAATTTATGTAGTCGAAAATCATGGTACAGTGCTGGAAAAAATTATAAAGCCGATAGAAAAATTTACAAAAGTCAAAAAGTAATGGAATTGTTGATAACGCAAATTCTATTTTCATTTGCATGATCAACATCACAATAATACTTATAAACATTGTTTAGAAAAACGGAAGGGGGAACATAAATTATGCTAATTTCTTAAAACCAATGAAAAGCAACTTGGAAAAAATTTAAAGCCAATGGTTCTAGCCTTATCTGGCATAATGCCAGGCTTGAGAAAGCAGGTCTCCAGGAAAGATTAGGTAAATGTAAATGTGTTACGTGCATTCATTTTGTATTTAATGTGTTTAATACGATGACAAGAGGAAGAAAGTTAGTCGATGGTGAAGAAATTAAAATATTAACTTTAAATGAAGTTGGAATGTCTGGTTCTAATATTACAAGAAAAATAGGAAAGTCCAAGGCTGCAGTAAACAGTTTTCTCAGAAATCCCGAAGAATACGGCAGTAAGAAGCGTACAGGAAGACCGAAATCCTTAACTGTAAGGCAATCAAGACAAATCCGGAAGCTAGCTTGCGGATAAAAAATGTCGTCTGCCTAAATTCAAGAACAATTACAAATACCATGTACGAGCAGAACGGCAAGAAATGTTTTAAGTAACAATGCCATTGTTCAATTAAAAAAATTTAAAGGAAAACCACCTCTTTTTAAGCACCACAAAAATTCTCGCTTAGACTTTGCACGAAAACATTTAAACGAAGGCACAAATTGGAGAGATGTTGTCTTTTCCAATGAAAAGAAATTTAATTTCGATGGAACCGACTGTTATAAATTCGTTTGACATAATTTACGACAGGAACCTCATATTTTTTCAAAGCGTCAATTTGGAGGTGGCTCGGCAATGGTTTGGGCTGTATTTGCTGCCTGTGGAACCACTCCAATTGTTTTCATGCATAACAAAATGAATTCAGTTATATATCAAGATATGTTAGGAGGTAATTTATTACCCATTGCTCCTCTTATAACTTCAGGAGACTGAACATTTCAGCAGAACAACGCTTCCGTTCATGTTTCGAAGTTAACTAAATATTGACTGGAAGCTAATCAGGTGAAATGCCTTTAATGGCCAACTCGTAGCCCCGATCTGGATGTAAAAGAAAATCTTTGGGGAATTTTAGCCCGAAATGGTTACAAAAATGGGCGACAATTCAATTCAAAGTTAAATTTGATGAATGCTATTAAAAACTGCTGGAACAATATTGATGCAAGTACTTTGTGTGGTCTGATAGATTCAATGAACAAGAGACTAGTCAAAGTCATCGAAAAAAAGGGTCTCGCATCGATTATTGATGAAATACATGTATCGACTTTATAATTATTTCCAACTTTCTTTGTACAGAAAATTTTCTTAAGTCTATTAACCTTTTATTAATGTAGTTATTGATAAATTTATTTTTTTCTTTACTTCCTTGTAGCATATAATATATATGAATGAAATTTCATAAATGTTCCATCTTTTGTTTTTTAATTACATCGTATTTTCAAGCGGATTTATAATTTTTTCCACCACTGTAGAGTAACAGGCAATGACCACCAATGAGAATTTCTCCAAAAGAATAAGATGACATCATTTAGCGTTGAAAGTCATTTATTTGGTGAATAGGACGTGTCAACAATTCTCAGGTAATAGAGTAGGTCTAAACGCCTTACGGCGCGCGATACAGCACGCTCACATTCGAAAGATGTTGATTAAATAATTCATTTATTCTACGACGTCAGGAGCACCAGATAGCTTTAGTTAACACTTGAAAACAGACGAAAGAGCTCTGCTCCGAGACCGTGCATCTGAGTTTTGTCAAGACGGCGGAAGAAGGCGGGAGTTTAAATAGTACGCGAAAAAAACGGATCGCTGAAAGGCGGCCGCTCTCAGACGATTGTCTTAACTAATCCAGAGGGAGAGGGCGCGGCTTAAAATAAAAAGACAGGGCCGTGCGAAGAGAAAACTGCGCCCGGGGCAGCTTGTCAATTTGGCGCCCCCCCCCCCCACCTCCTTCAAAATTTATAAAGGGCAGAAACAGAAATAAATTATATTGAATAAATATTTTGCATTTATTTTGGAACTTTAAAATATTTAATTTAATTCAGAAATTGCAAACAACTAAATAACAGTAAAGAAAATTGCACTTATTTGTTAATGAGATCATGATGCTTTGCGGAAGATTTTTCTTAACCTTTCTCGCATATTTTTCTAGAAATTTTTAGTTGTTGTTAGTCTTTAAGCTGCAGAAAATGGGTAAAAATCGCTAACAACCAGGTTGGAAACAAGTGGTCCCTTCAACCGATAAGCACTAAAAAAGCAAATCAAACAAAAAACTTGCAGAACATAATGTAAAAGATAAAAATAAATTATAATTTCAGTACATTGCTTAAGGAAGATAACTGCAACAATGTTTTAATTAACATAAAATAAAATATAATATCAGGCAAATACATTTACTTTCCTTTTATTTTTCTAGCATTTAGGGTAGCAAAATCGTTTATTATTTTATGTGTAAAGATTGCGTCACACTGAATTTTATAGAAAGCAAACTCAGGTTGCTTATCTCTCGACTCATAATAGATCTTAAGTAGTTTTTTTACTATTTTATTGTTACTGGAATACTTATAAATTATGTACGCTGTCTCCATGTTTTTGTAATTCCTTCTTCCCCTAAGTTAAAATTATGGAGCAACTAAAGAATTTCTAAATGATCCATTTTATAAAAGTTCCTATCTAATGGTAGCAATGTTGCGTATTTAAAATTTTGCTTAACCCTTTTTGACGCAGTCTGCTGAGGTCGGGATACCTAAGTTTAATTCCAAATTTACGAACGGCACCAAGAATATTTTAGTAAAATTTCGCAATATTAAGTTAACAGATTTTCGATTCGCACCAGCCAGAACTCAAATTCTTGTTAGACATTTCTCAGTTTCGTAAGCCTCCAAATCAGTTGCACGGTTATAGTGCCTCTATGTATCTATGTAACACGAAATCCTTCACTTTCATATAAATTTCCACTTTCATCAGGAGTTTCGTAGTCAAATTGTTCTACGAATTTTATGTTTTCTGTTTTTTTTTGTTTTTTTTTTTTTAAATAAGGACTCTACGTTTACGGACATAACCAAATCGTCGCTTTCTTGTTAAAAAATTTTCCTCTCTTATTGTCTGAAATGTTTCAATTGTGTTTCAATCAGTTTGCTAGCGATCAAAACATTGACAGTTTTCTTTCTTCATTTAATTCATGAGAATAATATTAACTTTTTTCTATTTCATTTAAAATGCTGTGTCAAACTACTAGGCCGTAAGTAAAGGAGAATTTATTTATCTGCTTTATTAATCTTTTTGCTCCTGAGTAAGTTTACTCATTTTACTTCATTTCTATAAGGTCTTCCAGAGCTTTTTAAATCTGTGGCAATTGTTTGTAAACTGCAGATATAGCTCTATTTTTTCATGACCACAGAGTATCGCAATGTTTCTTTAAATAAACTGATAAGTGGGACATAAGTATATCCGATTCCCATCTTTCAGTAGAAGAGAAGAAAAAAACCACATTTTATGCAGTTCCGGACATTTTTGGACATACACCAGCAGCACGAACTCAAAGTTTAAAGAATTGCAGAACAAAGTAAAAAATAGACGAATTTATTTACTTCGACGATTCGAGCTTACACAACATTATATCGGGAAGCCATATTTGCACCATATCACAACATTGAGCTCTGTAGGGTTCATGTTGGTATTGTTTATGACGGCCGATTATCAACAAGTTGGATATAATAGGCCGGAGTGGGGTGGGGGTGTCCTCTGTAGGGTCTTTCTAAAGGAACATAACTCGTATTTACGCAAGGTTCGAAGAAAACTACGGACAATTTCGAACGATTAGGCTGACGTGCGCGATTGGGTCAAACTCAGCACCTCCCGTCTACCAACTTTGAGAACAGAACCTCTCGTGCAGCTGTGAATGTCGAGGTTGTCGGGCATTAGCTTATCTTAAATTTCTTGCGCTATTTTTTTCTTTTTTTTCTTTTGACTTGATGCAGTCAAGAAACTTTTCCACGATTGAAAATTTTCCATTTTCGGTATCGTATAATTTGCGTCATTTGTTCTGTGAGAGGTGTACTCGATTCCAAAACTGTGTTTAAAATTCAATAACTTGCAAATAGTGACAACTATTAAAAGAAATTCTTGCTGGAGAGTTATGTAAGATATCAGAAGCATTTTTACTGCGGTTCTCGATTTTATTTCCAAACAGCAGACATAGGTGGCAAGCAATAAGCTCTCAGTGGTGGTCTAAACTGAAATCCCTAGCATCATGGCATCATGCGGAGGAAGGAGGCTAAATATATACAGTAGCCCCCTAAAATAAGATTGTATTGGAGAATGAGACATACTTCATATATTTAACCTCCTATTTCCGCATCAGTGTTGGGCTTGATTGAGCACCTATGGCACTAGACGTTGTCTTCATAATGCTTGTGTAGTTATATATTGCTGGCATAATTGTCAATTCAGTGTAAACTTGATTGATTTTCACGAATATGGTTTAATAAAGTATACTGCTGTAAGGGATCGTATTGACTGAATTGACTATAAACCTGTTTAATTCTTCAACAAATCATCGATATTTATGTTGTAATGTGAAATTGTAAAACTGCAGTATAATAATTAAAAAATTCATTTGTAACGCGAGCAGCTAAAGGATTTGGTTCTCCCCTCGGGGTTTCACTATCACTCTAAAGCGTAAGCTGAGTTCCCGAGGTGGTCATCCCTGCTTGCAGCGCCATCTATAGTTACTATTTGGAAATAAAGCCAGGAAGCGAGGTTAAAAAAAATACTACTGACATTTTACATTACCTTCCCGTCATTTTTTTTAAATAGCCATTTTAAACAGCCATTTAAATAGCCAGTCAGTTCATTTTAGGACACTCGGTATATGGAGTGCGGCGATCGAAGGAAATTGCAAAAATAACTTGCTCTATGAAATTCTTCTACAATCATTTTTCTTACTTCTTTGGAAAGAAGGTTCATAATTTCACCCTGAATATAATTCACCATTTATCTTTTTCACTTTTGCTCTTTTCAAAGTTTCTGCCGATTACATGATTTAATTTTAAACGTCTCTGAAGTTCCTTTTAGCGAACGTATGCTTTGCTGTGTTCTAGAGCATTTCCATGCTCATTTTTATCACCAGGTTCTAGAGATGTCCGAGTAGGCCACGTTTTTACACAATAATATTTATCTTTTGCACGACTGTCCCATTTGCAGATAAAGCATGAATATTTACTGTAACTTTGTTGCATTCTCAGCAGAATAGAAATGACTTTCAAGTCAGCACAAATTTTCCACTTAAAATCATTGTATTTCAACACCAGTAATAGCTTCTTCAGGGTATCATATGTTTCTTTTCCCCCTGAAACATATATTACAGAAAGGGAGTTACATTTATTTTCAATGTGAAGGAGTACTGCTTTTAGACACACCTTAGACGCATCAATAAAAAGTCGCCATTCTTTTGGTTTATGACATAGATCTAAAGATGCCATAAGGCTTGGAATGTTGTTGTAAAAGCATATTTCACCATATTTTTCATAGAAACGTATGAAGTCTTTATGTCTGTCATGGTATATACAAATATGTACAACACTAGCCAACACATTCCATGCCGGAATCCTTGATCCTAGAAATTCGGCTTTATTCTTGCTTAACCCCAAATTACGCACAAGGCCATTCAACTCTACTTGTGTTATCATATGTGGCTTCAAATATCTCTGTGGTGGAATGTATGCATTTCTGTTTCACTTTCATGACTATAAGATGGCATGCATTCTTCATGAACTGAAAGACTGTAGTTTACTGGCGGCTGTGGCACAGGAAGAACGTCCCTGTGAGGTACTGGCCTCATAACAGAATTGATGTTGGGATACTGAATATGCTTCTGCTTCTTAAAATTAATTCCTTTTGCTTTTGGAGTCCTGCAAAAATATCAATCTAAATGATCTCTAGGTTCTCTCCAGATTATTGATATGGCAAAAGGCATTAAAGTCCTCTTTCCCATAAACCACTCTCGATGTCGGGTAGAACAACGCAAACAACAAAAGCGTGGTAACCTGACTGCCAATTTCGCATCCAAAATAATGTTTAAAGGCAATTTTAATTAAATAAGTAACATTTCTTCTGCGAGTAGTGCTCATAAATTCGCCATAAATATAGCAAAAATTATCACTGGAATTAACACACTTACGGGATATTAACACACTTAAAAGCACCCGTTTATCAGCTTATTAAATGATACCATGATCAATTTTTTAAAAGGACAAAAAAAAATCTTCATGACATCACTATGTCTGATGAAAAGCATGTTATTGGCGCCTAGACGAATTATAAGCAGCATATATTTGTTCACTTTCAGGATGATTAGACTGTAGAAACAAGGTACAGTAAAATCTCCATAACGGACACTCCCGAATAGCGGACACCTCTATTTAACGGAAGGTTTTCCAATCCCCACTCCCAAAGCCAAAATTGTTGCATGTTTAACCTCTGAATAACGGACATTCCGAATAGCGGACAGTAATTTTGGCGATAAAGGATGAAAATTTATTTTTAACGAGAAAAAAAAGTAAAAAGCCTCTAAATTTATCAAGGCAATGTGTCACAAATTTTGTGATAACAGATAAATGTATGGGGGGGGGGGGGGGACTGGGGAAAATCGCACCTCCCCTACGTCCGAGAAAGAAAACGTCCCTCCTTGAAAGATTTTGGATTTTCTGTTGATTAATGTCTAGAAGCACAAATTCCTTTATCCACAGAATTCCCACTTGATAAAGGCGTAATACACAACTTAAAGCCTCTGGTGCGGCAAGCTTTCATTCTTTCAAAGTTAGATTCTATGAATACACATGAGAACTGCCTAAAATTAGTTAATGCTCTTGATGCTATAATTTGGATTTCCTCAGCTGTAAGAAACATAAAACCAGAAAGCGTACGTCAATATTTCAGGAAAGCAGACTTTATATTAAAAGAAAATGAAACACACATTTCCGACACAAATGAAGAATTAATCGAAATAAGAAAATTAATAAAATGTATCAGGAGTGAAGAAACTGCTGGAAATTTCATTAATATTGATGATGAGTTATCTACTGAAGAAGAATCAGTTGATGCGATTATATGCCTTTAGAATTTTTAACAAAAGCTGACTCTATTAGTGATGATGAAACAGATGTTGAAACTCGAGATCAGAAGGATTAAAACTACTGACAGAGTCAAAACTGCACATTGAAAAACGAATTACACGTACTCGCAAGCAAAAGAAACTTTTTTGACAAATTTTTTTCGTAAGAAGTGGATAAATGTATGCACAATTTTATTTCAGTTTCATTGCTTAAATTTGTTTTTAATTTCTGATTAATCATAGGTTTTAGGACCTATAAAAATCAATTAAGGAAACATTAAGCATTTCTTAGCAATTTTTAAATCTCTAAGATTTTCCCAATAGCGGACACCTCCGAATAGCGGACAGTTTCTGCGTTCCCGAGTTGTCCGTTATTTAGAGGTTTTACTGTGCTTTAAAAAGCAATAAAATAACATAATGAGATATATTTAGACGCAGATAGCTATGAAACGGAAACCAACTTCATCTTTTTCTGAATATTTTCTAAATTTCCAAGGATATGGTTACTTAAATATGTTAAACATTTCCAAGAAAAAATTTCTTTTTTATTAGTGTAATTGGTGAATAATAACCAGAGAAAACAAAATATAGTGATTCCCTTAATTAAGTTATCCAATAAGCCGCAGTCACCGTTAATAATTTCTCCACTGCGTGTAATTTTCTTGAACGTTACTTTGAAAATTTTTCGTCCTTCTACAACCGCAGATTTCATGTAATCAGCATATTTCATCCTGTGCTGGACCTCTTTTTCAAGAGCAAAGTAATGACCGAATGACTATAAGAATGATCCCATAGTGGAATCAGAATAGGTTAGCAATTCATATTCACTGAGTGTGGGTGGTGATAGAAGCTTTCGTATACGATGTAAATGGGGCTGCAGATTTCAAAAGTTTAAGAAACACAGCAATAAGCATATTATAAAATCATCAAATCTAAAGAACTCAATGAAAAGTAAATGTGAGCTATGCAATAACTTTGAAATGAAACATGTACATACTTTCATTGGGAAAAAAATTCCCAATATGTAAATCTATACATTTTTTTTTTTTTTTTTTTTTTTTTTTTTTTACAAAAAAAAAAAAAAATAGGATATCGAAGATTGAAAAAAAAATTAAGAAAAAATGATCGATGACAAAAAAAAAAAAAAGGGAAATTAGTAGTACAAATTTGGCGCCCCTGAATTTCCGCGCCCGGGGCGACCGCCCCCTTCGCCCCCCCCCCTTTCGCACGGTGCTGTAAAAAGAGTTCCCGCTTAAGGTCGTACACTTTTTAAGGTGAAAAGTCAAACGCGGGAACAGATGTTTCGTAGAGTGGAATTTGGAAAGAAAAAGAAAATGGCTTTTGAAAACATTCGAACATAAAAATTTACTCAGAATATGATAGCTAGGATAGCTTATAAACTTTATAAAGGAACCTAAAGCTTTCAATTAAAGTTTTGAGATAAGATATTATTGATATTCGCGTTTTATATTAAGGGAAATTTAAATAGGAATAAATAATAAATATTATTAAAAAGTACGGAAATATTAAATATGACGAAAAACAGAATAATTTAAGGAATATTGCGAATAATTTTTTTTAAATAATATGTATATATATATATATATATATATATTGCGCACAAAGGTGGGTTTCCGACATCAATACAAAATTTTAACATTTTTAGAACTTAATTATGAATTAATAACTTAATTTTAAGGCATTTTTCCGTTAGCCCGTCACAACTGATAAAATGCAGGATATTTTTAATGGTTACAATTATATACGAAAAACAACAATGGATTTAATTATGCGTCAAACAACGATCAGTCAACTGGCTGTGAAGCTGCATACGAAATATTCCATATACCGAGGCTGACGAAAATGTCAGGCTCCCGCATATGGGACACTTTTGAGACCGCTTGAATCCCGTGGTACTCTTTTCGTGAGTGCTAGAAAAACCGAATAGAGGTGTACGAAAAGACCATCATGTGACTACAGCGGTCCGAGAGAAAACGTTTGCGAAATGTAGTGCGGCGGGCTTTTACGTCAGCCTCGTTAACCTTCACAGCACCATCAACTGATATATGGGGCATTCTCACAATCTTTTAACTTCCGGAAATAAAAACCTGGTGAAATTAAACTTATTAAAATAACATTTTAATGTGATAGACGAATGCCTTAATGATTCAAAATAGATAAAAAATGGTCAGCGTGAGTGTGAGCTAATAGTAGGAATTTAAAAAAAAATTGTTTCACATTGATAAGAAATAATTAATTAGTTCGCTTTTTACGCAGTCGTGTTTTTTGATTTTTAAAATTTAATTTCTCCCATTCTTCTTTCGGCCCCACTAGTGGCCGAGAGGTTCTGCTCTTGAAGCTGGTAGACGGGAAGTGCTGGGTTCGAACCCAATCGCGCCCGTCGGCCTAATCGTTTGGAGTTTTCGTGGTTTTCTTCGAACCTTGGATTTCCAAGCGTTAATACGGGTTAGGTTCCCTTCGAAAGACCTCCACGAAGGGCACCCCCCCTTAGGGCCTATATCCCTCGTGTTGATAATTGGCCGTCATAAACACAACCAACCAACCAACCAACCAACCCATTCTTCTTTCCGGTTGAGTGGCGTTTAAAATGCCTTGATCAAGAAGAGGGTCTCTCTCGGTCTTAAAATACCTTGATCAAGACGAGGGCTCTCTCGATTATTGAAAATTAATTAATTTAATTTAATTAATGAATAAATATTTGAAAAAAACTGGATTAACGTCAAGTGTCATCCACTACAAGTTTTAAAAAATTTATTTGAGCTTGATTGGATGAATAATAAGTATTTTATTAACGATTGAAAATTTGAACAAGATATATAAAGCGAGAGTGTGAGCTAATAATAGGAATTGAAAAAAAAAGTAGTTTCACATTGAGGAGAAATAATCAATTAGTTCGCTTTTTACTCAGTCAGGTTTTTTGATTTTTTAAATTTAATAGTTTATTTACACCTGGTTTATATGTACTCGTACGTTTGTTAACTTACTAATATGTTCAGTATCAGCAAGTTTTGAAATTAAAAAAACAGAATATTTCACCAATTCAAGAAATTACCAATCATGTGTTCCGATTCAAAAATGTACTCGCATCCAATTTTCAAATTGTGTTTCATACACAAAGTAAGTTAGGCTACAAAAACACTAACATAATAGTTGAGAAGTGTTTATGAATTCGGGTTGTCTGATGGTTTAACCATGTTCTAACTCGCGTAAATATACTTTTTGTCATGTATATGATATATTTTTATTTACCATGGCATGTTCGGCATTGAAACTGAAGTGTTTCGCATTTATACTTCGTTTAGGGGTAAACTCAAAATAATCCCGTTACATTATGGTCTATGAGCAAAAATCGTTTGAAGTGTATTTTAATGATGTTATACTATTTCAAACATATTGAAATTAATTAATATATACCCCTACTATACAAGAGCCTTAATATAGAATAGGGTGTACTATTTATCATTCATTTACAGGGGCACACAAAAGAACATGCTTACAGTATACTGCCTATAAGCATTATTTGCTGGAAGTGTGTTTAAAATATTCGTATGTTAAGTTTAAGGGGACCAGGTAAGCAAAATTTGGGGGAAAAAAATCTATTTTTACTTTTTTATATCATTAAATAGTTTAAACTTTTACCTTTCCAACGATGTGTCACACATGTTTATGCATAAAAAAAAGAAATTTTGGAATCATTCATTCTTTCTAAGAGTACTTCACAGCTTAATGGCCATTTAAATTTTTAACTGACTTTTCTCGAAAACTTTGATTTTACATGTTTGTGTTCCTTTTTTTTCAATATCTATTAAACTTATGAACTCAGATTTTTTTTAATTTTCATATTATATTATATTGTATACTTTAACACAAGGATTTAATGATTTATTGAGAATTATTTATTTTAGGCAGTGAAATCTTACCAAAAATGCTAATTTAAAAATGACCTTCAATAAATAATTAATAATTAATTTTCAGTTTCACTTAGAAATAAAATGGCTCGTTAAAGTACGTAAAACATGTTATTCTATCTATTCTGAAAAATCTAGACCTCTATCTTTCACCATTTCTGAGAAAAAGGTACATAAAGTTGGTGGATTTAACATGGCGAAGATAGGGCTTTCCCGGTCCCCTTAACTAATTTTTTTGGGTATTAATTGGTGTGTGTACATTCGATAGATCATAAGCAGGATTGCACAAAATAATTCGCGCACATTTATTGTTTATTGACGGAAATTGCTGAAGGGGATTTTTCAACTGTTTGATGCGTTTCTTAACTGAACTAAATTTATCATATAAATATATCTTTAGATCCTATACAGGAATGAATAAAAAAATTCTGATATTCTTCCGACTATAGATGATAATTGTTGAAATTGGGTTTTCAAACATGTTATGCGTTTCCAAATGGTTCAATTAGACTTCCTATTTCAACTTATTAAACGATGAAGTTTTGGTACATTATTCTAAATGTGCTGGAAAGTGTTTCACAATCTATTCTGGACGCATGACCTTTATTTCTTGTTTAAATATGTAATATCTACGTACACAGAACCTCTTATCCGAAACTCTCGGTTAATCGAAATCCATTTTTAAACCTTCTTTTTTCTATCACATTCCTTGTGTGCAAAATCCATTTATAAAGCTTTTTTTTTTTTAACTATCATATTCCTTGTGTACAAGCGGTCCTTTCCGGACTACGAGTACATATAAATACTTTCGATCCCCTTTCTTAGAGTTCTTTTAAATTTAACTTGAGCTAGCTCCCGTAAGCTGCGGAGTGGAATGAAGAAAACGGACAAATTAGCAATTCTGAAGCTTTTGAATGTTTTGATAAAGGTTGGGCATGGCTGGAGCAGTAGCAGGACTGTTGATTTAAGCAACGCCGATTTAAGCAGAGCTAACATTCGTGTTGCCAATTTTGAGCATGCGAAATTTGAGAATGTGAACATAAGTAATATATATTTTCCTGACGACTGGAATATAAATAACTTAGACCTTTGGCTTAATCAGCTAAATAATAACTATAGCTTTATTACGACAATAGATAGTATTGATGATACTTATTGTGATAAAAAATTAGAATTGGTGCATCAGTTAATAAATTCACTCAAGAAATGCCCTGAAAACGCACTTTCATAAAAGAAGACTTCCCAAAAAAGTCGCTAACATGGCTTGGGTAAATGACATTGAATTTCCTAGGGTTGCCCCAACATGAATTGTGCTAACGCAGTAGTCATCCCTGTTCTAACCAGGGTTGTTGCCAGGCAGCGGGTTATCTCGAATATGAAAAAGCACGAGTTCGTTGGTTCTTATCTATAGATGCCAAAGATTTACCTGAAGCAGTTAAAGGTAAACAAACAACATATCGCTCAATTACTATTCATGATGAGGAAATTGAGTTTTCTAAAGGGTTTACTGATTTACATACTATTAGTTATCAAGAGATATTAGCAGGACGTGGCTACTTTTTGCGACTAAACCATCAACATCCTATATTGAACGTTATACATTAAGTGCTCATCTCGCTGCTAAATTAGCGTTTGAATTAGCTGCCTGGCATGAAATTGCTCAAAGTTATGGTTATGGCTATGAATCTGTACCCGGTTTTTCTGAGAGCATTTCCGCTTTTTCGCCTGAAGATCTCTATTCAAACCTGTTAGGTGCTCGTATTGCCCTTACACTGATTTTACAAGGTCAACAAGGTATTCCACAAATAATCACGAATTTTGCTAAGTAAATTTGCGTCTTCAGCGAAGCGTTCCATTAGAATGTAACGGGCTCCATCAAGTGCAGCTTTAGTGTCATTAATATTTTTTTGTGGATCAATAAAGGTTTCGGCTATTTGTTCTGGTATATGCTGGGGCTCATTCCATAACTGCTCCGCGAGTGGCTCTAAGCCAGCTTCAGTACTGGTGCACTAATAATATTACAAAACTCCCTGAAAGAGCTTCGAAGAAAAGGTAATCGAAACTGCGGCAAACAAAACATTTTTTCAAACCCTTGTGATATATGTAAAAGATACTTAATTTCAAAATAGAAATTCAGGTAATTTATTCTTGTTTTTATTTGCTATTGCTTTATTTTTATTAAGCACTTGACTTGTTACCATAATACGAAATATTGCATATATTTCTCCTTAATCTTAAAATTGAACCATTCTCGATTATCCGAAAATTTCGATTTTTTGAAAGAGGGTCGGTCCCAATTACTTCGGATAATCGAGGTTCTACTGTATTTGATTTTATAATATACAGGGTGCCCACTCTCAACGGTGCCCAATGGCTGATTCCTAATCCGTTAATCACAGACATATAGTTCCAATTACAAAAATGTTTGAAATGAGGTAAAGAAATATGTTAAAAGCGATTTGGGTCAATAAAAACATTTCTTAAAAAATCACGAAATTTAAATTTTTATACGGTCCCCCGGTCCTATAAGTTATATTTAGTAAAATTTTCCTATTACACTGACAAGTAAGACAAAAAAAGTCAGTCCCAATATTCTACGATTAAAACTGACTGAGTAATAGCTGCTTAAATTTGGAGCATATTTTTTGCTGCAAATTAGGGGTCATTCACAAATTAAGTAGAAATATAATTTCTTCAGATATAATAAAAAAAATGGTTGAGAATAAAATTTTCTTAAATAAATTTTGTTTAATAAAATGATGAAAATTAACAGCCTCAATTATTTACAAAATGATACATGTTTTAAAATGTTAATAATACACTAGCCTGCAAATTTGGAACATGTCAAGTTTTTCAGCTTTTGATAATTGAATCATATGTATTCTGTACCGATGAATCCGAAATTGAACGGCATTTTTTACCATCACGCAAAGATTTTTTTACAAATCGTAAATTTTAAAGTTAAATAAAGAAAAAATAGCGAAAATATGATGCTATAAAATAGATGTGACTGTTGTGTTTTTAACTTTTGATAAGTGATTTTTATGTATTTTTTACCGCTGAATCCAAAAATGACCTTCATTTTTAACCAGAACTTCAGGATTTTTCGCAAATTGTAAATTTTGAAGTTAAAAGTTAAAATTGAACCTCCTCCCCCACCTCATAGGACCCCCCAGCTGTTTAGATATAAGAATCCCAGAATAAGCCAAAAAAAATGAATAAATTATTGAATAAAATAAAATAAAAGTAAATAAAAAAGTTTTAAATCTGTTTTATAGTAATCAGATTTTCGCTATATTTTAACTTTGACATTTACGATTTGGAAAAAAATTCTAACGTGATAGCTAAAAATGAAGGTCATTTTCAGATTCAGTGTTAAAAAGTACAGTCGTGGAAAAAAAAAGTAAACACCCCCTACTAACTCCTCAACAAATTATCGTAGAAGAAAGTTACTGGTACCGAACGATTGGAAATAAAGTCTACTTTTAAATGACGTATATAAAATTTACTTAGGGGGTCATCTACATATTAAAACGAACCATAACTTTGTTTTTTTTCCATAGCAGTACACAAATCTGACAGCATATATGACCTCTACACCCTTCAATTAGCCTAAAAACAAATTTTTATGCAATTCGTACCATAAGTTTCCGAGAAATTAATTATTTTAAAACGAGTGTATTTTAAGGGCTATATCCAAATTGAAGTTCGGTACTCTATTGTTAACCGAGAGAGCCCCCTTCTTGATCAAGGCACCTTAAGCGCTACTCAAGCAGTCAATGAAGCCTGTTAGATTACAGGACAGCAGAATAAATTTCAAAATATCTACTCACTTCTATCATAGACGGCCCCTTAAACCATCATTTTGCCTTTTTTTAAGCATAATTTGAAAACTACTTGAAAGAAAAATGTGAAATTGGGTTTCCATAAAGTAGGACTTAATAAATCTAAATCCATAAAAAAATTGTAGTTTGCAATTCATAGTTTTTCCTAGTATTAATTTCATAATTTATAATTCATATCATAAAATTATAAAAATTGCAAATTCAGCGTATTTATGTTTGGGTATATTAGTATTATTGCTATACAAAAAATTAGCACATTAGGAGCATAATTACAGGAGATATAAATAAAAATATGAAAATGTAATTTAACATTAGAAGCACTGAATTTTTAATGTTTATAATTCAAAAACTTATCACTCAAATGACTTGAAAATTGGTATCTAGGCATAGTTTGAATCAAAGATTTGAAATATCTTGTTAAAATTGGGTATTGCCATTGAAAAAAACAAAGTTATGGTTCGTTTTAATATGTAGATGGCCCCCTAAGCACATCTATACACATATATTTATATTTATCATTTAAAAGTAGACTTTACTTCCAATCGTTTGGTACCAGTAATTTTCGTCTACGATAATTTGTTGAGGAGTTAGTAGGGGTGTTTACTTTTTTTTCCACGACTGTACATAAAAATCAATTATGAAAAGTTAAAAAACACAGCCATCTCCTCTATTTTATAGTATCCGATTTTTGTTATTTTTTAACTTTGACAATTTATGATTTGCGAAAAATCCTGACATGATGGTTAAAAATTAAGGTAATTTTCGGATTTAGTGCTAAAAAATACATAAAAATTTAAAAAAAAAAAAAAAAAAAAAAAAAAAAAAAAAAAAAAACCACAACCATCGCGGTCTTGTGTTATCTAATCTAAAACTTTTTCTTATACTTCTTGCAGATAATCTATCCGATTTTTTTTTGTGTTATCCTGTAAAATAAGTATAAATGGTAACCACTGAAAATCATAATAATATTAAATTGTCATCGGATTTACGTCAGTATGTAAAATTTAATCTCGATCGGATATTTGAAAGTAAGCTAAAGTTCGAGTACAAATTTTGAACTGAAAAACATACATACGATCGTTGAAGTTAAATAAAATTAACATAATTTTAATTAAAAGAAATCATGACATGAAACAGCCTCAAATCCTTACAAAATAAAACATATGTTAAAATACAATTATTTTAGCCAATTTGAACACAATCGTAATTCTTATACGATTTGTTTCAAAGCGCAGATACACATGAAATAATTTCTTCGAATACTTTAAGCACTTGGTTTATGACCCCTCAATGCATGGCCAAACTCATTTGTGTTCAGATAGAGAAAAGTGGTATAAGTCATGCATTGTTAAATTTTCACAGCTCGGTCGATTTTATGCTATATGAACGGGACTTTTTTTTTTGCCTTACTTGCCAGTATTATAGGAAAATTTTTCTAAATATAACTTATAGGACCGGGGGACCGTATAAAAATTTAAATTTCGTAATTTGTTAAGAAATGTTTTTATTGAACCAAATCGCTTTTAACACATTTCTTTACATCTTTTAAAACATTTTTGTAATTGGAACTATATGTCTATGACTAATGGTTTAGAAATTAGCCATTAGACACCGTTGAGAGTGGACACCCTGTATAAGGACTGGCACATATTTTCCCTTAATCTTTGTAGAAAGTAGTTAAAAAAGGATTTTTTAAATTCGATAAAACTTTCAGAAAATTAAATCTATTATTTACTTAATTGTCTGAAATATTTTCCCACAAAACACTGTTCACGATGAACACACATTATTAGAATCTACATAACATATCACTCACAAGCAAGAAAAGTGACACATCTCGATAAAAGTAAATTTCACATGAGAGGCAAAAGAAAATTTGCTGTAACATGAAATTACAGCATTTAGCTCTGCATGCAAGAATGAAAACGCGCATAAAAGCATAAAATCCTTAAAAATGAAGACATAGGATGAGGTTTGGAGGGTTGGGTAATTTTACCTCCCCACATAATATACCCCTCTTCTGTAGTCACAAATGGCGATATAGCGTAATAAAGTGATTTTTCATATAACTACACTTATGAAACTTTTTGTGTAGCAAGATGCACCTACGATAGACCAATTTATGTAAGAAAACGCAAAATGAATTTTTACGAGCTGTATCACTTTTCGGATGAACGATATATTGTTCGATCATATGAAAATTTTTCTCATAAAAAATAAACGATATGTATGTATTAATTCAAGTGCGAAATAATCTCTCTTGCTTCTACAGAAGACGTGACTTATAACTAGACTGGAAACTATAACCAGGAACATTTGTTTTTATCAATCTTATTTTAAATTTTCTTCCTAAATATTAGATGAGACATGTACAATATGACAAATGTTAGTAGGTCAGCGATAGTGTTTCTTTTTCTTTTCCTATGTTGAGCGATCAATATTTTCACCAAGTTCATGCAGGTAAATTTATTTTTATTTATTTATTTATTTATTATTCTGACATTATAGAACGAAGTACTTTATAGCTCAAAGATTTTTTTTTTAAAGCAATGATAAACAAAAATAGCAAAATATGATAAATGAACATCGATTTATTACATCAGAAAATTTATAAATACGATGGAAAATTATGAAAAACTTACTTGTCTTTGATTTTCAATCCTTTTGTACTGATGAATCTGAAATGAGAAAAAAAAACTAAAATTACAATGAGAAATTTATGTAAATTTAATTGCATATTGAATTCTTACTTTTTCGAATGAAATTTTCTAAAACAATAATTGCTAAGTTTAGCTACGCTTATCTTAAAATATATATATATATAAGCCATACAGAATATACTTGCACAATAGTATCTATATTAATCTGTCTTACTTTTTATATACCCATACAAATTATCACCGATGAATGACAAATCTTAACCATGTTAGTTTTTTTTTCTTTAGGATTCTTTCAATTTAAATTTTTTAATATCACTTTGAGAATGTTATAAAAGAAAAAATAAAGTTATTTTGTGTTATCAAAAAAAAAAAAAAAAAAATCTTTATATTACAAGTAGTATTTGGCATATTTAAGATTCTATTAAATGAAGAGCTTAATTTTATACCAGTAATGCCAATGTTTGTGTAAAGAACAACATTTATTATATGGAATTATAAATCGGTAATTTAAGAAATTTTTCGGAAGTACATAATGCGTCAATAGAGTTTCAGAAATGAGTTTTGAAGGCTAATTTCACCAAACTCGTAAAACAATTATATTAATAATTCTGTCATCTGAGCTTATTTATAGGACAATACCACCTAATTAGGTTAAAGCACTTCTAATATAGTTCGTGTAGCTCTATTTTAGACAAATAAACTCAAGAACAGTTAATCGTTCGCTTTTATCCAATTATCATTAACATCATGGTGTAAATATTATGCCTTCACACAATTCAATTTTTGTTAAACTGTTATTTAATAAATAAAAGTGATTCACCATTCTGCAACCATCTCCTTTACTCTCCAGATTTAGCACTTGAGTCATTTCTCTTAAATTTAATATTAAAGGCTATTTTTTAACGGCATTCAAGATATTCACAGACAATGGTAAAAAAAATTACGAATTTAACCTTATAATTTTGGCAACTCGCTGTTTAAAAAAAATCCCTGCCGGCTCGGGCCTACAGGCGGAGGTAGATTTCGAAGTTAAGTACTAAATTCACCAACAAAACTTAAATCAAGATCTTCACTAAGAATGAGCTCTAGAGAGGTAAACATTTTGTGAAAATTCTAATATACACGAATAAATACATGTATGTATATGGAATAGGTTTAAAAAATAGGTAAAACAAATTCAGATAACCTCAGAGTGTTAAGCTAATATTTCCATTGTCGTGTTTTCATCATGTTTTAATACGTTTCTTCAAACTCACATGACGTTACATATTCACCTGCTGAGGTCCGTTTTATTTCCAATTTGATGCAATATATATATTTTTTAATTCGCCAAACTATTTATTTCATTTTGAGTTTTCATGCGGAAATCTTGCTCTAGGAAACTTATGACGTAACATTCAATTTGTTTCAATTATTCAAACTATTTATTTAATTTAATTTTTCACGTGAAACCTTGCAATAGAAAAGCAATTGTTGTGGTGAGAATTTTATTGCTTTTTTTTAATTGTTGGCAACTACTATAACGAAAAATATTTATTTTTTCCTGTCATTGTTGTGTAAGAGCTGGTTTTATCAGAATCATGTTAAGGCGGTATTCAAAATTTTGAACCCTCCCCATTTCCATTCCCTTGGGCCGATTTTGCCCATTTTCAATCCCCGCCGAGATATTAGCCGTCTGAAAGTTGTTGGCGAGTTTGAGGACGATCCGTGCATAATTGTGACTTTTATCGTGCGGACAAAATTTAGTACATACATACATATATATATATATATATATATATATATATATATATATATATATATATAAACTTTTTAGGTGGGGGTGGTTTTGGGTTCCTGGGGTCCTATAATGAAAAGTTATGAAGGAATTTTTCAAAAGTCGCACCATGGTAATGATTGCAATAGGTAGTATTTCTTACGAAATCTACCTAAAATCATATTCATACAATCATAAGACGAGACGCAATATTCCGCTTTCAGTTACACGTAAAGTATATAATGTGAACTTTATAAGTCCAGCATTTACTTAAAAGGTGACAATAAATAATATGGATGTTAAAAGTTTAAATAATATGTGTAATTTAGATTTTTAACATCTACTATATCATTTATTGTCACCTAGTCAGTAAATGCTCGACTTTTAAAGTTCACATTATGTATTCATATTCATGCGTTTGTTATTTGAAAAATACTAATTTAAAGTAATTTAAAATATTATAGAAAATATTAATCAATATTTTTAATGACATTATTTATCGAAAAATAATAATAAAGAAAAAATCAAGCGTCAAGCATAGATCATGAAACACTTTCCAACACATTCAGAATAATTAGGATGAGCGAAGCGATTCCTCTACTGGGCTACACAAATTACATTTTGTCGTACACTTTACAAAAGAACTATTCAGTATTTTGACGTGAAAATAAACATAAAAATAAATTATGATCTGTAGATTTGCACAATATTATTTTTTTTTTACAGAATAACCTTAAAAAATTCATTATTTTAATTTATTTATTTTACGTGTATTTCCATTATGGACGCATTTTTGCAAATAAAAAAATGAAACACGTATATTTTCAGAAGAAGAGATAAATCATGGAGTTACTAATTATAGATAGAATCGTGATTAATTAAACAGATTCACGATTTCTTTTATGAAATTTTTAAAATATCTTTTTGTGAAAATTATAGCATATTTATAATGAATTACAATTTGTGAAATTAATTTTTTTACGTTCAATTATAAAAGTATTTTTCAGTGTTAAGAATTCAATTACACAATTTATTCTTATTGAGTGAAATGATTTACGCAGACGATACTTACGCATTAAAAAAAAAAAAAAATTAGATTATGATTTTTTTGTAAAGTGGCAACAAAAGAATTGTAAACAAATAAAATTAATTGTTAAATTCGTTATATCATAAATAAAATATTCCGAGGAAATTCTTAGTTATTTGGCTGATTTTACATTTCTAAAATTAAAATGCGCCAAAACATAAAATAACGCATTTTCTTAATAAAGATGCAAAAATAATATAAAAAAATATTGTCAGTTTCAAATATTTATCTTATTAAATAATGCTTCGCGAATCCAAACAAAGCAGGGCTTTTGCTAGTGTAACAAAAGTTCACCGTTTAATAAGTTGAAATCGGATGTCTAATTAAACCATTTCGAAACGCATAACACATTTGAAAACCCAATTTCAGCGATTCCCATCTACAATAGGAAAATTATTCTAATTCTTTGAGTAGCCCTGTATTACGATATATAGATTTGTATTTATTAACTACATGCACGCAAAAATTTAGTTTTTTTAGGAAATACATATCACAGTTGAAAATTCCCCTTCACCATTCCCGCTAATAAGGAGAATGCTACGTGAATTCTTTTGTGCAGCCTTGTATACGAAATATAGAATTTATACACAACGAGTAACATGAAAAAAAAAAGTTCAGTTTAAAAGCGCATACCGAAATTGAAAACGCACTTCTAGCAATTACAGTAGAACCTCGATTATCCGAAATAATTGGGACCGACCATCTTTCGGAAAATGGAATTTTTCGGAAAATCGAGAATGCTTCAATTTTAAGATTGGGGAGAAATATATGCAATATTCTTATTATGGTAACAAGTGCTTAATAAAAATAAAGTAATGGCAAAATAGAAACTATCATAAATTGCGTGAATTTTAATTTTGAAATTAAGTACCTTTGACATACGTCACAAGGGTTTGAAAAAATGTTTTGTGTGTCGCAGTTTCGATTGCCTTTGCTTTGAAGCTCTATCACGGAGTTTTTTAATACTATTAGTTCACCAGTATCACAGTCTTTCTGCTGCTCAGCCACACCAAACCTTTTGCAAAACATTCAAAAGTTTCAGAATTGCTAATTTGTTCGTTTTCGTCGTTCCACTCCGCAACTTGCGGGAACTCAAGTTAAGACTGTTCTTAACTGCTCTGCTCAACAAGCGCAAAACGTTTTGACATATTTACAAATTCATTTTTTAACGGAAAGATATAAAATTGGAAAGACTGGATATTGGAAGTGATTTGGAATTGAACTGTTTTTCCCATTTTTTGATCAATCAGTTACTTATTGAGTTATAAGAGATTTCGATCACGTGACAAACACGTTTTTCGCCCGCTCTTGAGTGCTCTTTCGCCCTTCGCGTTCAAAACGTCCATTTTGATACTATTTTCTGAAAGATCTACTGCGTTTTCAAAAAAAATGAAAAAAACAGCTCAATTACATATTTCTGAACAACAACACCAGCTAGTTTTATGCATTTTCGAACAAAAATAAATTAAAACTTATGTCAGAAAGTTACCCTTTTAGATTTGAGAACACCCTTAAATTCAAAGGAATTCTAAGAAAGGGGATCGAAAGTATTTATATGTACTCGTAGTTCGGAAAGGACCGCTTGCGCACAAGGAATATGATAGTTAAAAAAAAAAAAAAAAAAGTTCGAAATGGATCTTTCGCACAAAGAGTGAGATAGTAAAAAAAAAAAAAAGTTTTAGAAATGGATTTCGGTTAACCGAGAGTTTCGGTTAAAAGAGTTTCGGATAAAAGAGGTTCTACTGTACTGCTCAAAGATAGTACAGAAACAGATTTCTTTTGTGTGTTCATGTAATTGAATAACAAATGTAACAAATGCAATGAATGCCCTATTCTATAGTAATCATCTTGTAGTAAAATTCAGTAATTTATATCAATTTCAATACATTTCAAACAGTGTAATGTTATTAAAATACTCTGCCAACGATTTTTCCCTATTGACCTTAATGTAACGAAATTCTTTTGAGTGCCCCTGTACATGATCTATTAACGCTACTCACTTCCTATTCAATATACCGAACATGCCACAGTAAACATCATTAACATCCATATATCCATATCCATAGCATGAAAATCAGAGTCTGTTTATGCTAGTTAGAGCGTGGGAAAACAGACGGGCAGACAAACAGAATTCATAAACACTTTTCAACTTTGTTGGAAAGTGTTAAAGATATATTTCCGCTAACGGTTTAATATATAATTTTATAAAAATATATTAATTAATGAGCGAAACTTTTTTTTTTTTAAGTTTATTTATTTGACGGTTCCACATTTTATTTACACGTAAGTGAAAGGCCGGGAAGCATCTCAAACAGTTAATTACGAGAAAAGCTGACAACAATAAATGTACATGAATGTACACAACATGAATGTACCGTCGTGGAAAGAAAAAAGTAAACAACTCCTACTAACGCTGTTACTGGAAGTAAAGGATTGAAAATAAAGTCTACTTTTAAATGATGTATTATATAAAATTGGCTTAGGGGGCCATCTACAAATCAAAACCAGTACAAACTTTGCTTTTTTTTCAATGGCAACACCTAATTTTGACAATATATTTTAAATCTTAGGCTCAAGCTATGCCTAGAAACGAAATTTCTAGTCATTTCAATGATAAGTTTTTGAATTGTAAACATTCAAAATTTAGAGCTTCTAATGTTAAATTACATTTTCATATTTTTATTAATATCTCCTGAAATTATAATCCTAATGTGATAATTTTGTTTGTGGTTATAATACTTAAAAAACCCAAACATAAATACATTCTATATGTAATTAAAAAAATTATAATATGAATTAGAATTATAAAATTAATATTTAAAAAAATATGTGCAACCTACAATTTTTTTGATAGATTTATATTTATTATATTCTTCTTTATGCAAATTCTCAATTTTAAATTTTTCTTTTTAGTAGTTTTCAAATTATCATTAAAAAGAGTCAAAAGGATGGCTTAAGGGCCCGTCTATGATGTGCAGAAAATAATAATTTGAAAAAATATATTTTACTCATTTTATCAAAATATTTGGGTTGGCAATAGTCGAAACATATTAAGCGAGTGAAATGGTCCTATTGGCAAGAAATAATACATCAATAAAAGTGACATAGTCACTCTGTAGCATTTCAACAATCGAATACTGAACTTCAATTTGGATACAGTCCCTAAAATATGCTCATTTTAAAATAATTAATTTCTCGGAAACTAATCGTGTGAATTTCAGGAAATTTTGGATTTAGGCTAATTTAAGAGTGTAGAATTAATTTATGGTGTCAGACTTGGGTGTTGCTATTGAGAAAAACAAAGTTTGAGTTTGTTTTGATATGTAGATAAGCCCGAAGCAAATTTCGTGTACATCATTTAAACTTTATTTCCAAACGCTTGGTACCTATAACTTTCTTCTGCGATAATTTGTTTCAGAGTTAGCAGGGGGTGTTTACATTTTTATTTCTACGACAGTATCTTCACACTTTCAACTATGCGAGAGATGTATGTCTATTGCTATCTAAAGAATGTTCTGGTGGCTACAGAGTCTTTTCTTGAAGCATTATTGCAAAGTTTTTGTTTGAAATGTTAAATTTAAGTTATATATCATTTTGAACTAAAACAATTTTATTATTAAGTTCTGTATAACTTAAACTTTTTTGTCTTACACAGGGTGTAAATTATTACTGCTCAGTTAATTTTTAAATCGCTAACCATTAATATGTTTATACTAACAACAAAAAAATGGGTATTTACTTGCCCCTCGCTATTATGATTATGCAAAGACGGCAGTTACGATTTCTCCAAGGTCGTCGCCAAGCTTATATGCACATTATATATACGCCATGCATGTCATTTATACATTTATTCATATTTATGTCCCGTATACATAATATTTGCGTCTTATATATTATATATAAATGTCTTATTTGCGTCATTTACGTCTCATACCACCGCCCCCTGAATACTAGGCCTGAGCGCTGGACCAAAAATGGCGGCTGCCGAAGGCGGATTTTTTTCAGCATGTGTACGGTCCCTTAAATATTCCTACCAATACTTTTTTGAAGTTTTTTCCGCTTCGTTTTTCTGAGAATAAACAAGGTAGAGAAATCTTTTATAAAATACTGGTGTCTACATTTAAGGGACCGTACCTACGCTAAAAGAAATCCGCCTTCGGCAGCCACCATTTTTGTGTCATTTTTGCGTGAGCGCTCAGGCCTAGTATTCAGAGGGCTGTGTCTCATACGCATCATGTGTACAGAGGTGCCACAGGCGACTATTTTTTAATTCTATCTCGCACCATTTTTTTTAAACAAAAATTTTTCACATACATCTTGACAACATCTGAAAGAAAAATATACTACAAAATTTCTTTTCTTAAAATAATGGTGCGTATAAAATATAAAAACAGTCGCATGTGGCAACTCTGTGTGTATTTCATATACATATATGACTATGACTTAATCACATGCATCATAAAATATCCTATACCAATTGTATGATTTTAAAGTCATATAGTATGTCTTTTTTTCTTTCTAACCGTTTACCAGGCCCCTACCTGTCAGGTAGGCCCAGCTGATCGGTTTTGATACCTGGTATTGGGGCGGTGACCGCTTAATCGCCGGGTAGCGGCAATAAATCTGACAGCAGCTTAGATCTTCATCCTATCGGCTGTTCCTACTGCTTAGATGTGAAATAACTTGGCGACGTATCTCGGTCGCTTGGCGGTTTATTCTCGGAGACGCTATAACAGGGAATTACCCAAAAATATTTAAAATAGAATAAAGGTTTATTTTAGAGGCCATTTAAATCAGTAAAGACAATTCTGAAGAAAAAAAAAATCAGGTTTACGTTTTAATACGGTCCTTTGTTCAATTGAAAGAACGTTTTATTCTGAACTAAAATAATTTTTATCATTAATCAATTAATTTCTCGATGAGTTATACTTTGCAAAAAGTTGTCATACACGAAACAAAACAATTATACAGGGTGTCCATAATTAAACGACCCTATTTTAAAATTGTCTACAGACGAAACTATTGGTCAGAAAGTTGTGAATTTTGTGAAGGACATAATGAAGAAATAGAAATTTGTTTACGCGAAAAAAAAAAAAAATAGCTCAAAATTTCGCAGCCAGATGGCGTTTTAAATGAATTGCACATTTAGCATACATTTACGATAGTTTACATATTTTGATGCAACAAACATGTTCCACATGACGGCCATCATATTTTTAGCTACCATCTGGAATTGTAAGATAGCATATTCCACAGTTGGCCGCAGTGTGTTCTGGGAAATTCTAAGAACATGTCATGAAATGCTGTTTTTAAGATCAGGTAAAGTTCTTGGATTATTATGACTTATCAAATGTTTCAAATGCCCCCAAAGCCAAAAGTCACATGGATTGAGGTCTAAAGATCTGGGAGGTCATAGATTACAAAAGTGGCGCTGCTGATGATACGTTCTTCTGTGAAGTAATTCTTAAGGACGTCCTTAACACAGTGGCTAATGTGTGAAGGAGCTCTATCTTGCATAAAAATTATCCATGAAAGTCACTGACGTGCTTGCAAATCCGGAAAAATTTTATTTTCTATCAAGGATGCATATCGCTGCCCGGTGATCGAGCATGTTACTGGACCCCTAGCTCAAAGAAATATGGGCCGTTAATAAACGATGCAGAAAACACCACACCATCACTTTTGGTGAATGCAACGAGACCTGTAAGATTGAACGCGGATTTTCTTGTTCCCAAATTCGGCTGTTGTGAGCATTCATTGAAACGTCCAAATGAAAATGTCTGTCCACGTCTGTCCAGAGGATATTCCAAGGCCATTTTGAATCGACCTTAAAGCGAGTAAGAAACTGAAGTGAGAACCGGTGTCAAGTCTCGAAATCATGTGGAAGCAACTCCTGCACAAGTTGAAGCTTGTACGGATAACACCGCAGGATAATCTTCATGATCTTTTGGACAGTTGAACGAGATATTTCCAATGCTTCTGCCACATGACAGACACTTTTACTAGCCTGTACACTGGAAGCTTTGTCCTCCTCCACCTGAAGCGCAACCCTCTCTCAATTGCTTCTGAGGAACCACGTTTTCTTCCTCCTCCAGAACGAACATTCAACAATCCTTCTACCATTAATCGTAGAATTTTAACAGTCAATGGACCTTCCCGCATCTCCTTCGAAGTCCAAAATTTCGGTAGAGCAACTAATGCGGAATTACCGCTTTGGCCATACAATTTTACTAACAAAGCTCGGTCTGGTAAGCGTAACAACATTATGATTTCCAATAGCAGGCGCATTGAAAAAAAAATCTCAGCGATAGTTTCTAGGTTTTATAACAACTGATACGTTACGTCGACAGGAATTTATTTGAATTTTTATTTTAATTGTAGGATTTCATGCCCTCTGGCGGCGAAATTTTACCAGACGATTCCAGATCACAGTTGTCAGTTTGGCCTTTTTTTAATTCAGAAATTTGGAATTCTAACCGGAAATTCTGAAAGAATATTTTTTGCTTTATGTAATTACTTAATATCCTAAATTAAACAAAGCAAAAAGAACTACTAAGATTTTTTGGTGTGAATTAGAAATTTCTGATTTAGTAAAAAAAGTTCTGTGTAAAATGTTTTGCTGTAATAAATTTTGTAAACTATTGTAAAATGTATGCTAAGTCACGAATATTTTTCAGGGGCCGCTTTTTGTGTCTTTGTCTTATATAACCTTAAAAAAATTATTAGTATTCGAATTAAACGGACCATACACACTCTGAAAAAAAATCCGCCATTTTTTAGTCAGTGTTTAGTCACTGTAGTCACATGGCTACCATGGCTAGTCGAAACGGGTAATGGTTTTTTTATGATTTTAAAGTAAGTTTAAATAAAAAAAGACTTTTAAAAGAATACCAAAGGCTTTTCCAACTTCTCATTCTTCATATAGGGAAGACTGGGCAGGGTCGACCATAGGGGAGAATTGACCCATTGTTTTCGTATTTAAAAAAAAGTTTTGCCCAGGGCCCTCGCTAAGGGGAGGGGTGCGGGGGAGCCTTCCCCCCCAAAAAAAGTTCGCCCCAAAATGAGACCCAAATGCTGTTACACTTGGCACATTTACAAACTTAGTTGGCAAATTAAAAATTTTAGTATAAACTATAATACATTTTCTATTTCAGATAGGCGTTAAAAAGGCAAAGTTACAAATCTAATTAGGAATATTATTAAACGTTTTACAAATAAGAACTATATTACATTTTCTAGTTGTGGTAACTTGGAAAAATAATAAAATTAGTTGGCAAATACTGAAAACCTGAATAAAAAGTATTAGCGATGGCCCTGGTTTTGCCAATAGGTGGCAACCAAGGCTACTGAAATGCTCAAACAATAGTCTTTGTTTCATGAAGATAATTGAAACAGTTGTGGAAAAATCAATTGTGAAGCGTTTTCAGCTTAAAAAGTGTATTTTTTAGAAAGATTTTGTAAGATTTTCTCATCTAAAACATATCATAGAAATTTAAGTAAGGAAAAATATAATGAAATTTAAATTGGAAAGTTGATAGGAACTTTTATTTCATTTAATTAGTAATCATAGTAGGTAAATAGAAAGAATGGAAAAGATTAAAAAGGATGAAAGCAGCAGCATTAAGAAATGTTATGTATTCACCTATCTGCAAAAGAACATAACATTGATCAAAATACTTTAGGACGGTAGCTAGGCAAATTTTACCAAAATGAAAACAATGAGATGAAGCCAAACTATGTTGCAACTAGTGTTGCCAAGGTGAGTGTAAAAAAAAAAAAAAAAAAAAAAAAAAAAAAAAAAAAAAAAAAAAAATGGGTGTTTAAAACGGAATTCTTCTCCTGTGCTTTGAATTTTGTCTAAGCAGGTTTCTTTACACATCAAATTTTTCGAAATATTTTTTAATAATAATTAAACTTTGTAGCATAAAGTTATTCTGTTTCTTTTAAACTGATTTTATTTCCCTTAACAAATATTTCAATATAAAATAAAGTGGGTCAAGCCTCCCATATGTGACGAGCCTTGACCCAATATTTTCTCATGTTTTAAATCAATAATTTTCCAAGTTTGTTATACAGTGCACTTAAGCTGCAATTTTATTTTGATAACTGATTGTATAACGAATAAAATGATATATGAAACATTATTCTAGGTTCAGTATTTAAAAAATAAAAAATAATTTTGTAAAAAATGCCCTTCCCAACCCCCCCCCCCCCCCTACAACTATATTTAGAGGGTTTCGAGAATTGGAAAACAGCATGGAAAATCTGATTCCAGAGATGACGGGTGAAGTGAAAGGCACTTAAGAGCATCCTCAAATGAAAATGCTAAAAAGCTAAAGGGAAATTTAAAAGATAATCCTCATGTTACATATCAGTCTATTTAGCAGACTCTGAATATTGAATCGGCAGCAATATTTAAGTTGCTAAGAAGATTTAAAAGTTAGGGAAGCTTTGAAGCAGATAAGTGCGTTATGAGCTGATAGAAGAACAAAAGCTGACAAGAGTGTCATGGCGCCTAAAAATGTTGATAAAATTTTATTATGGCAGCCCCTAAACGTCTTTATGAAGTTGCTACAGGAGCTGAAACAGGATTTACCAATTTGATCCACAAACTAAAAGACAATCTTCAGTTTTGGTGTTTCAAAACAAAGAACCGCCAAGAAAAGTCAAGCGGCCGAGGATCATTGGCAAAAGAATGGTGGCCGTATCTTTTACCGAAAGTAGCCATATTGCCTTAGTACTTCTGAAAGAGCTAAAAACAGTTACTGCCAATTGATATATAGAGATTTGTCTACCAGAGGACTTTAAAAAGTTGGAAGAAAAGCGACCAAAAATAGGAACAAAACGCATTCTTTTTCATCGTGGCAATGCCTCAGCACATTCCACTTCAAAAACAAAGATCCTCTTAAAAGGGAAAGGGATCAAGTTGATTGGACATCTGTCATACAATAAGTACAGAACTTGTGTGAAAATGTAAATTATTTGAAAACAACGTTTAAACACACAATAAAACAAGCAGATTTGACCATACGTATACGTTTCGTGAGTACTAGGACTCACATCCTCAGTGTAAAAACTTTAAAAACAATATCCCCCCAACTGCATGTACGGTGAAAAAAAGACTAAACTAAACAGAAACTATGTAAAGAAAAAAGAATTACAGAAATCCTCTATCGCCTCTCATTGCTGGGGGGAGGGACATAATTTTAATTTTGACTCAGCTACCATTATCAAGAAATGCATTACTCCTCTGGATTTAGACTTTTTTGAGGCTATTCATATCCATAAATTTAAAGACTCCTTGGTTAATGATTTATCTAGTACACCATACATCTCAACTTTCTGGATGGATTTGTTGTGTCACGACACTTCACTTCCGCATTAATTTCATTGGCTGTTAGAACTTGATGGTCTTTTGGTATTATGTTTTGACATTTGGGTTTTTTCACCGTACATGCAGTTGGGGGGATATTGTTTTTAAAGTTTTTACACTGAGGATGTGAGTCCTAGTACTCACGAAACGTATACGTATGGTCAAATCTGCTTGTTTTATTGTGTGTTTAAACGTTGTTTTCAAATAATTTATCTGTCATACAGCCTTGATTTTGCTCCATAGGACTTTTATTTGTTTCCCAAAGTCAGTGAATGTCTTCGTGGAACAAAATTTACAAGTGAAAATGTTGCGCTAGAGCGCTATTTGACACTCCTCGAAGAAATTAGACTGAATGAGTGGGGAAAAAAATTAAAATCTGGTTTCAAAGAATAAATAAATGTATTTTGTGTAAAGGTGATTGTTTTGAAGTAAAATGAAATTTTTTATATGTAGTAAATTTTTGGTATTTCAAAACTTTCACAGTGACCTTCAAATTAAAATCACTACTATTAAACATTAATTTTTCGTTACAGTACAGCACACATACGAAATATCTTCTTTTTATGTGCACATAACATAACATTAGCAAAATCTGTTTTTTACGGCTTGTCCAAAACCTATAATTAGAGAACCTTTTAAAACTTAGTTATAGTATCATCTTCTATAACAAGTCACACATGCAATCAAACATGTCAAAAGAAAAGTTGAAAATCGAAGAAAAAACTCTTTGTGCGTGACAGAGGTACGTTACCCGGGTGGGCAAGGGGGTGGGGCGCGAACATGCATAATGAATAAAGTCTAGGAAGAAATTAGGTCATGCAAATGAGGGACGATACGATGTTTTCGAAGACAAGATCAGGTGCGTCCGTCCCCACGATCGACCACTGTTGCCTCCAATGATTGCCATAGCAACTCCTTGAATATAAGCCGTGAAATAAAGAAAAAATCTTCAAGGTTTCTCAGTCAGTTGTTAACGATGCCAATTTCATTGAAATTAATCAAATTTACACAACATTAAAGAGTCGCGTGGGAATTTGAACCACAAGAAATTGCACAGTGAAAATAATCAATGTTTAATAACACACATGTTACGGCGGCTTACCTGACTTACAAATTAGAAATAATGAGTACATTTAGTTTGTGCAAGTAACAAACATGTTTTTAATGTTATTTGCAAATAACATGAATTATTTATAAAAAGAAAAGACCAGCACTCAAAACTGAATCATCATTGATCCATGAAAATGGAAATTTAATGCTAAAAATGTAAATACCGGGTGTTTCAGAAGTTCGGTGCGAAAATAAAACGCGATAAAAAAAAAGATCTATGTGTCGGAGCGACATGCGATTTCCAGATAAATATTTAGCGTGGTACGGGATTTTGTATGACACCAAACAAAAAATTAATTTAAGATCTCGACAATAGAGGGCGACAGATAATTCCATTGAATACAACAGATAATTCCATTGAATAGTTTCATATTGCTCACACAACGCAAGATTTAGATACAAAAAAGTGTACATGCAGTATTTTTTAATGTTTGTATATCCAAATATTGCGTTGTGCGACTTTAAACCAAAATTTTTTAATGATGAAATCACGATATTCTCTTTTATCCTATGAGAGTGAATTTTGTTAGTGACATCATGTACTAGCGATTTAAGCTGCTAGGCACCGCCCCCTGAATACTACACCTGAGCGCTGACACAAAAATGGCGGTTGCCGAAGGCGGATTTTTTTAACGTACATACGGTCCCTTAAATGTAGATATCAGTATTTTATAAAAGATTTCTCTGACTTGTGTAAGATTCTCAGAAAAATAAAGCGGAAAAAAACTTAAAAAAATTATTGGCACGAATATTTAAGGGACCGTATACACGCTGAAAAAATCCACCTTCGGTAGCCGCCATTTTTGTGTCAGTGCTCAGGCCTAATACTCAAGGGTGGTTGGCTAGGAAAAATAAACATTTTTCTCAGCGAAAATGCCGAGATGATATAAGGAAACGCAAGGGCTGTCACCATTTGCAAGTTATTTAATTTTAAAAATAGTCAGTCTATTTTAGGACATCCGGTATGCTTTTTCAAGAAGGCTCACATTTTGAGCACCTTATCGCCAGAGTAAGGGTTGGCGCGGGGATGAATTCAACGCTACGCACCCTTTCTTGTTTGTGACGTCGTACGCGTAGCGAACAGCAACCCCATTCCTTTGCTGAGAGGAAGAGATGTTCTTTTTTTCATTTGTTTTTTCCACAAATGTAAAACGCTAGACGAAATGTTATTTCACTGTGGTTTGCAATTAAAACCTTGCTTAAAACAAAGATCTTTTTCGGATTAAAATAACTTTTAATTGCACAAATATATATAATTCAAACATAAGTTACTTTTTTCAGTTCTATAATATTCATTTATTTCATTAATTCGCCATATGTTCGAAGAAATTGAGAACGTATTTTAAAACAGACGTAAAAATTTCCTTTAATAAATATAATTGTATTGATCATGTTTTTATGACACAATTGAACATAGTTTTATTAGTATTATTACTGAATTAATTTAGTTTTTTTATTATTAAGCGGCATAATTGTGTGACGTGTTGATTGCATTAATAAAACACATTTTCGCTGAAATAATTCATTAAAAATTAATTGTTTTTAATTTAATTGCGAGTAGAAGTTAATAGGAAGTTGAAACTAAGATCAATTCAATTATAATTAGATTGAACGATAAAGCATAAATTATTTAGCCGTATCCTGCAATTAAATCTATCAGCTAAAATAATTGCAAATTGATGCATGCAATTAAATCAATTACTATTACATTTTAATATTGTTAAAATTTTATCATTATTTGATTTTTTATGGAAAAGACATTGGTCTGTCCCTAGTGCACAAAATTAAAAATCTTTAAAATTCTTCAGTTTTTTATTTTAAAATTTTTGCCATATTTTTAAATATTATTTCGCCTTAGTTGTTTTATTTATTATTTAAAAATAATAATTCGTCATATTTGAATAAATCATGTAAATTCTTCTCTCGAATGAAATCCCCCCCCCCCCCCACACACACTTTATATTTCGTCATTCTGCACACATATTGCTCTATTTATTAAGTTGAAGTGGCAATAAAATAATGCTCAATCGTCTGAGGCAACCTCCCATTTCGAATTTTCTCTTCCCCCCCCCCCCTCTCCTCCATCACACTATTTTTTTGCCCATTTAAAATTCATTGTTGCCTTGCAGAAAAGATTAGTTAAAATTGTATCTGAAATTATGTTAACTATTCCTTCGCTTATCCATAACAGTGCATAAAGTTTACTGTTTTGCTCTATCTGTTGAATTTTAAATAACAAATAAATAATTTACCATAAAAAAAGGATAAGAAAACAAATAGAATGAAAGATTTAAAAAATAATAATAAGGATTAACCTTTTGTGCACACGTTTTCATTTTTTTTTTAATTCTTTACAGTTTTTTAAATTTTCTGTCCTATTTATTACTTTGAAGTAACTATAAGTAAAAGACCAATTATTCAAATTCTGACCCCCCCCCCCCCGAAAAAAAGGAAAAGCTTGCTTTTGTTTCACCCCCCCCCCTAAAAAAAGTTAAATATTCCAAGTTTTTAATTTTTTGGTTTGTTTTTTCTATTCATTAATTGATACATTTAACTATTTAAATCTATAGCCCCTCACTATCATATACAGTTAAAAAATTTCTCTAATGATTTTATTTGTTACTTTGAAGTAACAAAAGATAGTCATTCAATCTTCCTCCTACCCCACCTCCCCTTAAGAATTTCATCTCATATTAAAAAGGCAATTTGTAAACATCCTGTTTGGGGGTGTGAGGCGTTTTTTTTTTTTTTTTTTTTTTTTTTTTTTTTTTTTTTTTTCTTGGTTTGGCCTATTTTTACTCGACTTTGGGGGCTGTTTCTGCAGAATGATTTGGTATTAAATTAATTATATAAGTTCATCGCAGAAAATATAATAATTTTCTGCCACAGGTATTTTTTAAAATCTGTGTTTATATTACATCAAAATGCACTGAAACTGCATTAATTCATGATCCCCATAAATCCATCTTTATATGTAATCAAATATTTAAATGAAGATAATGAGTTTTTGTTTAAGAGGTATGGAATTAATAATGCTCGATTGAATGAAAATTTACATTTTTGAGGGGATCAAATAATCAAAATTTTAGTCTATATCATCAAAAGTAATAAAGACCTTCGATAAAACAGAGTATAAGAATTCGTAATTCAATTTCTTTCGAAGAAGATTTCTTTTCATCTAGAACACATAACTGAAAATATTTCTTTAATTTAGGTAGGACTGTTATTCTAAAATATGCTAGTTCGTCTTCCGCCATTTCGGTTCAAAACAAAACACAAGACGACGATTAGCGTTAGAGCTGGCTGAACGCTCTTGCTTTCGCCAACTCGCCAAGGCTGGTGCTGAAAACGTGAGCCTTCTTGAAAAAGCATCCGGTATATACGTAAAATATGAGATTCAGGAGCTGGGTAGCTATTGTGAAATGTATTTTTAAGTTTGTGTGGATTAAAGTAATAATATAATAATCATTTGTGAAGAGAATAATGATTCCCACTAAGAAATGTCTAAATATATCTTGCAGATACATGGCAGGAAAGAGAGTTTCAAATTTAAACTTAAATGTGGCTCGTTAAAATTCCCGATTTTAGACAGTTGTTCATAACTAAACAAATAATAGACAGAATTGAACGAAAATTTATTTTACTTAAAGAAAGTTACTATTATTTCATAAATGAAATCACAATTCTTTTTCACTAAATGATACATTAATACTATGATATTTGTATTCACTATATACACTAATAATTTCCCTATCAGAAAAAAAAATGCAACAAAAATAGTTTGCTACAACATGAATAATAACGGAAATAAACAAACATTCAAGAGTTTAAAAAGATTAAATAAAATAAATGAAGTAAGACAAAGACAGACTTGAATACAGTTTAAAATAAAATTTATATATAAAAAAAATATATGCTAAAGGCATTAAAAATGCATTTAGTAGACATCTCGCCAAGCAACCACAAGGTCTCATGAGTGCAATTTAACCATTATAAAACAAACAGCGGAACAAATTAAGTAACAGTTAAAGTTAAATTTCAGAAACAAACAATATTCAACAGGACTGGAACAGGCCTCATTCAATGTTGGCGATCGTAATTGAGTAAACCAGCTTTCTAGGGTCAATCTACCATGATAACTGTTACAACCTGATTTCAAAATACAAGCGTACGCAAATAGCGGGATGAGATCCGTTACAAGAGAATGCTGGACTATTTTTGAATTTAGATTTCCTTTTTTGAAGGCACTAATAGGTTCCTTCAGGGGAACTTCCATCGATCTATTCTTTTCACTAATGTAAACGCTATCGCAATTTTTACAGGGAATGACATAAACAACGCCAGTTAATTTTACTGATTAATTACTTTATTTGTTTTATTTGCTCTTTTAAAAGTTTCAAATTCAGGCGTTAAATGTATGGATATTAATAATTAAAGATTCTTTTTCCTGTTTTCATTCATATATTATAAAATTTATTGTTTAAGGTTATTGATAGTTGGCACTTTAGTGAGTGGGGATTTTCCAGCTTTTTGTATTTTTTGGATATTCCAAGGGCAACATTCTCCCATTTGCTAATTGGGTGTTAATTCTGGGGAATTAGTTTGGCGATAGTTTTTTTTTTTTTTTTTTTTTTTTTTTTAATGGATAGTGGTCGACGGGATAATGGGAAAGTATCTTATTATTACAGTAGAGCACCGATTATCCGAACAAGTCGGGACCGACCCTAATTCGGTTAAGCAAAAGTTGGGATAAATGGATAGGCAATTTAAGGGATGTTTCTGACTATACTAAAACCTTCCTACGGTGTCTAAGCTTAAGACTGGTAGCACCAGTTTGTGCTGGCATGTTTAAAAATTGGGTTTTTTTTTGTTTTTGTTATTGTTTTTTACATTTTTATCATTAAAAATTTTTGTTTCTTTTTTTATCCTTTTCTAAACTCTACAGATTTTAATTTAAGCAAAAAAGATTTTGAGTGTTGCTTACTTCAAAGAAGACATTTTTTTTAATGCTACCATATCTCTAAATCTTCTTAAATACGTTAGTTGAATAGGATCAACGATCAACGTTCTTCTGCTGTTCGAGGCATTTCATAGCTGTTTACAAGCATTCAAAGGCTTCGTTATGTGATGGACCTGGGTTTATTTTCAGAGCATTCGTTTTCATTTTCTTGAATTTCTTTTTCATCATGAATCTCATTCACAATGTCATCATCATTTAAAATCGGATATCCAAGGACATGTACTTCACTACTCAACCATTCGTTAATTTCATTTTCTTGATAGCTTAGGATTCTTCCCATCTCCTTTATTGTTCTACATTCCTCAATTTCTGATCCACTGTCGGTTTTTTTCTTTATTTAAAATTTTATTCAAAGCCAATGGATAATTCGAAGTTCGGTTAAAAAAATCTTTGGAAGAAATAGGCCGTTCGGATAATTAGAAGTTCGGTTAATTGGAGTTCCGACAATCGGCGCTCTACTGTATTATTATTAAATAATTTCTGGGAAGGATTCGGTAGTTAATATAAATTTGATCCAAAATTCTAGTTGTCTTAAATTAATTTTTTAAAGTTTATTTTATTTCAGGAAATTTATTAATAAATGAAGAAAAGATACGAAAATAATCCCAAATAATATGCACATTTCCTGCTGTTTCTTAAATTTCCTTTATGTAATAACTTTCTTTTATGTTATAAATCTATTCTTTCACTGTAAAACGTAATAAAAATATATAAAATAGAGTATTTACAAGCATTGCAGATAAGAGAATTTATTTCCAATAGTATAATTTGAAGGCCAGAAAAAGGATAAAGAGAAAGAAAGCACTGAAAGTTACTAAATATATCCCCACGAAACACTGGATTAATTTTGATAATTGCTTTTACGTCTGTGAGGGATACTTTAATACTGTGCTTCGCCAATTATTGGCCTTGTATTAAGTATAGCAATTATAAAGAAATATTAATTGTGAATTATCGATCATGTAATATTCTATACTTTCAAAGTTGTACTCTTAATAGCATTGCAGAATCCATAGACTGTTATTATTCCCATATGATACGAAAAAAAATCGTTCGAGTCAAAATTAATTATTACCTACTTATTATTTTTGTAATGAAAAAGGGAAAAGTTTCTCAAATAGGTTTACATTTAAGGAAATAATTGGTTCAAGTCATAATTAATTGCCCACTTCTTCTTCCCCTTCTTCTTCCCATTTTTTTATGAAAACGTTTATCAAATATGTTAATATTTAAATAAAAAGTTCGTTCGAATAAGAATTAATTATTGCCTTCTTATTATTGTTGTTGCAAAGAAAAAGTTTCTCAAATATGTTAACATTTCATTCAAGACAAAAAAGTGTCTCAAATAGCTTTTTTGTTGCTGTTGTTTGTTTGTTTTTTACTTACTTATTTATTTATTTATTTTGTCTAAAAAGTACAAGTCTTTCAGTAACTGTTTACATGCCTTTGAAATAATCGCATGAAACTGCATATATTGTAAATTAAGGTTGATATTCTGCTGATCATAAAAATATTTTTAATTTCATCAGAACTTCTCAAACGATGCGAAAAAAAATATTAATGTGATTTTTCTGTGAGGTACGTAAATTTTTGCTGCAGTGAATATTGCAATTAAACCTTTAATATTTAAATTACGGAAGTTTAAACTTTTGCCATAGCGAGTCAAATGTCGTTTCGGGATTGTATCCCCCCCCCCCCCATGTGCATTTTAACTTGTTGTTATGGAAATACAAAAACAAAAATATTTGGAATTGAAAAAAAAATTTGTTGGTTGCTGTAAAATATTTTTTCCCTCATTTTTAACCTATGAGTATTGATATTCTTCAGTTTAAAATAACTACTATATTTATTGTGATACTCGTATGAGGTTTTTAAAAAATATTACTTTTTTAGAGGATAAAACACTTTTAGTTAAACTAAATTGTCCGAACATCGAGTTGCAGCTTCACGCCTCTATCATTTGATGCATTATAAGTAAGGGAAAAAAAAGTCGGAAATTGTACGTCAATTGTAGCAAATTACCTGCGATCTTACTATAACTAGTTTGATAAATATTCAGATCTCGGTGCAATAACTGTTGCACTCTTATGCAAAAATGCATGAATACAAAATTTATTACGACTCTATATATTATATTCATTAATAAGGAAATCACAAGACTCCATCTTAAAGAGGACGTCATCACCGTAGCAACTTAGAATCATTACCTATCATGGGATGTGACCGCCCATCCGGGTGGTCCGGAACCGATCCCTTGAGTGGGAGAGGAGACCTGGAACCCGGCCGAGTTCGTTGTGTACGAATGCGAGGGGGCCGGATGGGGACGAATCGCTACCTCCTCGAGAGACTTGCGGTCGACAGGCCAATAGTCCGGTGGCCACGGGTAACGGACGGTGTGCATGGGGCGTCGGCCTTTCGGGGTCCGCAACAAGGGACGCACCCCCGGCACCCAGGTTCTCTGGGCAAGCCGGATAGCGACGGTCCATAGCCTGATCCCAGTGACGGTCTTAGGGCCGGACGGTGTCGCTGGGCAAAGGGTAGCTAAAGCGATAGAACCCCATCCACCAATTGACTAAGAGGGAGCCTAAGGCGAGAAAGCGGGCTTTGTAGTGGAAAATCCTTGGTGACTCGCTAGTGACGACGGGGCTCACGGGATCGCCATGCAGGGTCTCCCGGAGCAACCGAAGGGCGGGGGTTTCGGACAGCGCCTGAGTTACTTTTTGACTCTGGTGGCTCATCCCGCCAAGGACCGCAGCTGGAGCAGTTGTGAGTCGACCCTAAGGTGGGTAGGGTTTGGCGATGCCCCCGTTGACCAGGGAGCGGTCGCGTGGGGAGGCCAGTATGGTTCTGATTGCTCCACGTCGTGTCGTAACCCCTGGGAGGGGGTCGACCGGCGGGTCCACCATCGAACACTATTCCCGCAGGGAACCGGGCCGGAGGCTCGCCGGTAACGCGGCGGCGCTTCGAACCTTGGGGGAACTCTTGGTCCAACCCAGATCCTGCGTGTCTATGCGTTACTGGAGGTTACCGCGCCCAGTGGTGAGGATCTAGCGGTGTCTCCACCTAACTTTCGAACGCACTAACGGTAACGGTCGGTCACTGCACGGGGTCAGGGACATTCATGCCTGGGTACCCTCGACGACCGTGAGGTGACGTAGAGGTGGACGGGCTTCTGCCAGCCTCCGGTGTCCTCTCCGTCTTCGGGCGGAGTCGGGTTGCCGGGGGCGGGCGGGAATCCGGCCCATCCAACCCCCTAGCGAGGCGGAGTCTATTCCGTCTAGGTGGTGCTTTCCGTACCCGCCTGGGGTCGCTAACGGCACCTAGTCTGGTCTTTCTGACTCCCGGCGAGATCCACGAGGGGTTCCGTCGGTTGAGGTGGGGAGACTGGGCGAAAAGCCCTGAGCAGGGACGCTTTACGTCCGGAGGGATTTTCCCCGTCCTCCCGGGTCTTTCCGCTAGGGGCCTCTAAATAACGACTGAGACTCCGGGAATTTTAACAGATCCGACTCCGACAACGCAGACCTGCTTGTAAAATGGACGACTCCGACTCCCGACTCTTTCGCTCCAAAATGGGCTCGACTCCGACTCCGAGTCCGCAGCCCTGGTTACAAGCAGACAGACGGACGGACGGACCAGACGACGGCTATAGGTGCTACGTATTTAAATAATTACGAACGCATCTAAAAACAGGATAAGTGGAAGTTTTACTCTCATCCTGAGCGTTCAGTACCATTACTTTAAATACCTATAAATCTTAGTAAGTACCTAGATTTGTTATGGTCATACACAAATAAGAACTGCCTACTTAACCTAGATGTTTCTTGTAATTGATGTTTCTTAAGGCTGTTGTTCTCAAATCTAAAAGGTTAACTCAGGGCCTAAACTAGCCTTTTTGGCGCACGGGCCAAACATGGATTTTGGCGCCCCCGCCTCCACCACAAAGTAAATTTACAAAAAGAATTTTACTAAGTATCTAATAGACAACTTATTTTTAAATTTAAAATATATAAAACTGAACTACGTAATCAGCTTTGTCAAACATTGATTCATTTAAAACCTTGAAAACGGAACCAAAAGGAACCGAATTGCATTTTAATCTTTTTTAAACATTTTTTTTTTGTATTGGCTAGATATTTAAAGAAAAAGGGGGGGGGGTGGTTCACTAAGAATTTTACTTTGTGCATTCCCCCTCTTGTTTGTTTTTATTGTCCCGGGCAGTCACCGCCTATGGCAAGACGAAAAAAAAAAGAAAGGAAGTTCAACATTGCTCAGTGAAAAAAAACAAAAAAAAACAAACAGCTTTCATGTAATTTTTTTATCTAATAGAAAATTCAGACTGAGGGGTCGCTTCTCGTTTGGTAGAGTTATCCGCAGTGGATGGTGTATCACAATAGAGACTGACCTTGAAAATCGGTAGTGATTCTCCTACACAGGAAGTGATTTAAAAGATAGAAGGCAAAGGCATGAACATGATACTTTTGGAATGGGAGAATGAAAAAAGCCTAAGAGGACGATTCCTTTTTCTTATTCATTTGCAATTTTGTATTGTAGATGAATCTTTTTATCTATTTGTAAAGTTTAATGCATTTGGTTCAGTTTTCCTTTTAAATTTTCCGGCTGCGAGACATTTTTATACAAATTTCGTATATATATATATATACATTCTTGTATCAAACGTCAAACAAAATCTTCATTTTGGCGCCCCCTTCACCTTCTGTTAAAGCGGCGCCAGGGGCACGTGCCCTCTCTGCCCTTCTAGTTTCGGCCCTGGGGCAACTTTATGATGTAGGGTGACCGAGCCAGTAGTTGCAGGTTTTTTAACCCTCGGTACGATATGCTATTTCTTTCTCCCTGCTTATTTTGTCTCCAAAAAATAACGTTACCTTACAGAAGGCAGCAATAAACAAAGCAGATGTATCATTGTGCGATTAAATGCTCTATAGCAATTTTTTTAATTTCTAAGCATCGCACATTTTCAATGTTTATACCGTCTTATTGGGAAAAAAAGTACTTTTAAATGCAATTTGTTTGAAAACTGTATCTCCATTTATTTTTGAAATATTAATTTTTTTGTAATTTTTAGCACCATTTGTTTAATTTTGGCAACTCAAGTACTCCATTTATATAGAAAGTAAAAGGAAAATAGTTGAAAAATAGCAATTATATCTTTTTGTTGCCATTTTCTCATAACAACCGAAAGAAAATGTAATTAAAATACGTGCTATTTTGAAAAAATATAAACAAATAATTTCTACGAATAATAAAACATAGAGCTATTATAAATTATATTTAATTTTAAGTATCTGTAGACCCTTTCAGTGTGACGTCAGTCATGACGTTTTGGTTGGAAGCTGACTCCAAACAAACGGTTGCTCTGCGTCATTTCTTTTTAAATATAAATCGTGGAAAATGTTACCAGTACATATCAAGTATTAAAACACTTAGATGTTTAGATGTGAGATATAGATATAAGATATAGCTGCAACACACAAACAAAATAGAAAATACAACATAGCAACCGTTTGTTTGGAGTCAGTTTCCAACGAAAACGTCATGACTGTCGTCACGACTGAAATCGTCTATATTAATGTTATAAACTAATGAATGCCTATGAATCAATAGATAACCGTTTTTTTTTTTTTTTTTTTTTTTTTGTCCAGTTTCTTTAATGACGGCATCTTTTTGCTGCATCTGTGTATTATTTTGAGATAGTGATATCCTATGCATGCTTTACTGTAGATGTTTAAGAGTGGATCGTAAATGTGGAATTCTTAAGCGGATGCGAATGACGTCCTTTTACATAAAATAAAAGTTTGTGCTTTAAGTCTTAAAGTTGAAATATGTTTTGTGCTATTTTTATATGCATATACTATTTTTTTTCATCGGGAGCGACACTAAATTCTGAAAAAGCGGAATTCCTGTTTTCTAATATTATATTTCCTTCCTTTTAAGTTTTAGAAGTAAACTAATGTAATTGCTACAACCCTTAATGAATATCCTACTATGAGCAAAAATCGCTCAGCCACAAGAAAAGTGACACGTCTCGACAAAAGTAAATTTCACAGGAGAGGCAAAAGGGGGGGGGGGGAGGAATTTGCATGATTTTACTATATGATTAAATTGCAGCACTTAGCTCTGCATGCAGGAATAAAAACTTTCATAAAAGCATAAAATCCTTAAGAATGAAGACGAAGTATGAGGTTTTGAGGGCTTGGTAATTTTACCCTCCCCCCCCCCCCACACACACAATCCACACCTCTTCTGTTGTCACACAGGGACATATAACGTAATAAAGGTATTTTTCGTATAACTACACTTATGAAACTGTTTGTGTAGCAAGACACACTTATGAAAGACCTATTAGTGGAATAAACCGCAAAACGAATTTTTGCGAGATGTGTCACTTTTCTTGCAGGTGAGCGAAATGAAATCTGCTGAAATTAAATAGCAACAAAATTATAAGTAAAAAGTTTCTTTAATTGCCATTTTCTCATTAGTGGATCAATCGAAGAAATCAGTCGAAAATCCCAAAATTAATATTTAAAATATCATGCTTAAGCTGTGATTAACAATAATTCAATTAAAACTATTATTTGAAATAAGAAAGATGGAAGAGAATTATTTTAACTTACCGTAATTGTCTCCAACTAATCAAAAACTAAATTTTTATATTTTCTAATAATAAAAATTCATAAAATTGCTTCTCTTACAGCAGGCAGCTGACAACAATGTAACAACAGGTGCTCCAACAATCAAACAAAAATATTATGTCTAGTGCCATGTGTAAAACTCATTTCCGCCTGAAATGGCGTAATATTTCAAAACTTTGATCAACTAATGGAGGGGTATCAACTACTGGCGCGGTCACTCTAAGTTTTAATTTATTTTTGTTCGGAAATGCATGAAACTAGCACGTGTTGTTGTTCAGAAACTATGTAATCAAGCTGTTTTTTTTTTGTTTTTTTGGAAACGCAATAGACCTTTCAGAAAATAGTCTCAAAGTAGGCATTTTGAACCGAATTTCCGCGCAAAAGAAGAATATCCACTCAAGAAATGGTGAAAAATGCGTTTGTCACGTGATCAAAATCGCTTATAACTCAATAAGTAATTTATTTATCAAAAAATGGAAAACACAGTTCAATTCCAAATCGCTTCCATGGTCAGGCTTTCCAATTTTATATATTTCCCTTAAAAAATGAATTTGTAAATGTGTCAAAACGTTTTGCGCTAGTTGAGCAGAACAGTTGAGAGCAGCCTTAAAGCTGTAATTTATTTAATTATCTACATATTAAATCTTAACCAAATTTATTTGTGATGACTGAAGAACGAATGGATTGCACCACATTGTATATCAAAGATAGAAAACACATTGTCTTTAACTGTATTTCTCCAAGTAGTACTTTCACTTATCTTTACGTACTTTGCAGGCCGGTTCAAGAGCAAAAATATAAACTAATTTCGTCTAAATAGTACGTAAAATCGGAGTAAGTCCAGGATTATGAAAAATTCAAACTGATAGACGACTTTTTAAGGCCGCAGGTTTTTATTGTATTGAGTTAAAAGCTCGAAATTGTTACACAACAATGGGACTATGCACCTTATTATTTGATATTAATTTCAGTTTGATATTTTCAGTCGTTCCTGAAAAACAAACCGGTCTTGACGGACAACAAAGCGATAGTATACGGCTAGTTTTTTTTTTCTTTCTTTTTTGAGAGAGATACGGAATGGTAAAAAATCCCTGCCGGCCCGGCCTACAGGCGGAGGTAGATTTCGAAGTTAAGTATATTAATTGCACCAACAAAAACTAAATCATGATTAGATTTAAATCCACTTTAACAGTTTTATTTGGCCGCTTTTGACGAGTTTTTATTTCATTTTTATATAATAGCTGGTTTTATCAGAATCATGTTAAGGCGGTATTAAAAAAATACTTTTCCATGCTCAACAACTCGAAATTTTCTGGCACATTTTCAGATTAATTTTTAATAGAAAAAATACGAAACTTGCTGACGTGATTTTTGAAAAGATTTATAAGCGACATGTGTTTTTATTTTTCTTTCAATTAATTGAAACTTGATTAATAAACAATTATTTTCTCAGTAGGGCAATATTTTTCGTTTCTAACAAAATCACTTCGGGAAATTCTGTTCAAAATGCCCACTTTGACATCATTTTTTTAAAATATATTCTGCCTCCATCAAAAATTCGATCATTACGGTGCATTATATAGTTTCTGAAGAAGAGAATCTATCAATTGGATGCGTTTGAGAGCAAAAATTAATTTAAAAATAAGTAAGAAAATAAGCAGTTTGGATTTGAATACATTCTTAATCAGATGATTTTTTTTCTTCAACCGCTATTTTGTTTTCGTTTTTATTTTATTTTATTTTATTTTATTTTTTTTGCGGTACGAATCGGTCCTATCAAAAACTTGTGAATACAAAAGTTGTAGATAATATTAAGGAGATGTATAATAAATTAATTGGATTTGATATCTTGAGAATTGACGAAGTTATGAATTTTTTTCTCCCAAAGACCCCATTTTTGCGCCCCTTGAGCCCATTTTTAATTTTATCCAAAATCTGTGATACATAAATTTTTGGTCCTATTTTTAGAAGTAATAAATACTTTAAACTGATTTGATATGTACAAAAATTAAGAAGTTATGGGTTTTTTCCTGTTTTCACAAAACCCGTCCCTATTTCCATCCCCTTTGTCCGATTTTGCCCATTCACGAACTTGACCGAGATTTTATGCCCTTGATTTTATGTATCAGTTTGGAAGAGATTTGTGCAGAATTGTGGAAGTTATCGTGTCCAGAAGAAAGTGATATATATATATATATATAGCGTGCCCCAAAACTACCGCATAAACTCTGCACAGCTAGATTCCTCGTTGGGAGTACATAAAAACTGCCCAAAGAAGCGTTCCTGTACGATCCATAGTTTACGAGAAAAATACGAAAGACAAAGTATGACGTCACTGCCGGTGCAAGAAAAAAACACTTTATTGGAAATATCAACAACAGTAAATATTTGCATATCTTTCCAGACGATAATGTTTAAACACACAATTGTGCACAATTACATCGGCCGTACATCAGGTACATGTCGCAGTAGTCACGAACGGAATACATGGCCACCATACGAAGACTACCGGTAGCTGCAAGATGCAGCCTTTTAAAAATACGAGTTCAACGTCGGATTAACGTCCTTCCATGGCGCGCGCGCGCGCATGCATGACGCGATATGCGCGGCGAACGTTTTAAACATTATCGTCTGGAAAGATATGCAAATACTGTTGTTGATATGTCCAATAAAGTGTTTTTTTTCTTGCACCGGCAGTGACGTCATACTTTGTTTTTCGTATTTTTCTCGTAAACGATGGATCGTACAGGAACGCTTCTTTGGGCAGTTTTTATGTACTCCCAATGACGAATCTAGCTGTGCAGAGTTTATGCGGTCGTTTTGGGACACCCTGTATAGATAGATAGATAGATAGATAGATAGATAGATAGATAGATTGAAAGATAGATTGATAGATAGATAGATAGATTGATTGAAAGATAGATAGATAGATAGATAGATAGATAGATAGATAGATAAATAAAGTTTTTTACTCATGGTGGTTTTGGGTTCTAGGAGTCATGATCGGTGTAGATCTGCAAAAATTTTTCAGAAATTCCAACATAGGAACGACGCCAATAGGTAGTATTTCATACGAAATCTACCTAAAAGACATTTGTCTGGTTCGTCGTTGAGAGTTATGATGCAAAAGAGTAAGAAAACTGGCAGTTTGGTAGAATGTGCAAGAAGCGAGAGATAATGATTGAAAATAATAATAATAATGTAAAGAAGAATGCCAAATCATGCATCAAGCATAGATTATGAAACACTTCTTAACATGTTCAGAATACTGTAAAAAAATCACCGTTTAAGCCTAGAATGGTATTTATACGCTTTTGAAGCATGAATGTAGAAGAAAAAATTCTACTGGACTATGGAGGTTCACACCCACCCTCTGGGAGTGCTTCGATAAGGGGCTAAAAGCCATTTAATGGGTTATATAATCCATATTTTTAGAGAACACGCCTAGCAGACATATATGTATCATTACTGTGTTGATATTCTGAAATATTGTGAAAGTTCTGTTATATTGTGAAAGATGGTGACGAAATAAACAAGTTCAGAGAGGTCTACCCAAGGGCTGATGCTCTCTTACCCAAGTAACGCATAACGCATTTGAAAACGCATTTTCAGCAACTACTATCTATAATCGAAAAAATATTCGAATTATTTTGTGCAGACCTGTATATGATCTATAGATTTGAATGTATACTCCACAGTATGCCAAAATGTAGTTCAGTTAGGAAGCGTATAACATGTTGAAATTTTCCCTTCAGGAATTTTTGCTTATAAGAGTAAATGTACTCGAATACTTTTTTGAGGTCCTGTATATGATCTTTAGACTTTATACATATCAAGAAGCATAAAAAAAAAATTAGTTAAATTTAAAAACGCATATCACAACTGAAAACGCACTTCGAAAAATTATCGCACTTAGACAGTACTGTATACGAATTCTTTAGTGTTTTCCTCTAAATAAACCATAAGTGTGTAGTAAGTACACTATATTCTATAGTAAGACTCTTGTAGCACACCTCAGTGATAAATATCAATTTCAATATGTTTGAAATAGTCTCACATCATTAAAATACACTGCAAACGATTTTTCTCCATAGATAGACCATAATGTATCGAAATTCTATTGAGATGCTACGCACTTCATTTTTAATACCGAACATACCAAAGTAAATATAAATTTAAAAGCAACGTTAAAAACGCCAGAATATGCAAAATTTGAGCAGACTAGCTTCGGTGGTCTTTAGCGTACCGTCCTCAGTGCAAAGAATAACGGAAAATTGCTCGATTATGTAGAGCAGAAGCGGATTCAACTGAGAAGTTCATTAGCCAATGGGGAAACAGGAAAATGCGGGTACCAGCCAATAGGTAATGCCACTAAAAATGTGAAAAATACTGATGGTAATTAAGCAAAAGAGAATTTTCTGAAATATTTCCAGCAATCTGATAAAGGGGGAATAGCGAATTAACTATTAACAATATCTTCGTCTTATTCCCCCTTTATGAGATTTCTGGAAATATTTCATAAAATCCTCTTTTGCTTAATTACTACCAGTATTTTTCACATTTTTGGTGGCATTACCTATTCATTCTCCTATTGGCTGGTACCTGTATTTTCTTGGTTCCCCATTGGCTAATGAGCATCTTAATTGAATCCGCTTCTCCTCTATATAATTGAGCATTTTTTTGTTATTCTTTGCACTGAGGACGATACGCTAAAGGCTACCGAAACTTGTCTGCTCAAAGTGTGCATATTCTGGCGTTTTTAACGTTGCTTTTAAATTTATATCATTCTGCGCCAAGAAGCATCTTAATAATTATACCAAAGTAAACTTCTATAATATATAGGAGTTGCATAGTAAACCAAGTCATTCTGACAAATGGAATTCATAAACACTTTTCAAATAAACTGAAAAGTGTTAAAAACTGTTCTATCTACGAAGTCGAACACGAGGACCTACACAAAATTGGCACCTTCCGTGCATGGGAATGCAGTGCGAGTGAAATTTTAAGACAAACTGGCTTTAGTTACAGAATCGCTTAGCGTTCACTGAAAATCCTCTTCAAAAAGTATCTTTACAAAATCTAACACGAAAAGGAACTGAAATTGTTCGATATCGCGAGACATGATGAATTTATAATCGAGTTTTAAATAGATGAAAACAATTCGGGCTGATTGTCAAACATAATGTGAGCGGAAAGGCGATCAGTTTACTTAATAGAAATGGAAACACAAACGACCTCATCTGAGATAGAGAGAACATCTTCTTCAAAAAGAATCCTTACAAAATATAAAACGTAAAAGAACTGAAATTGTCCAATATTGCTCTTGCAATATTGGACAATTTCAGTTCTTTTACGTTTGGTGAATTTGTAATCGGATTTTAAATAAGATGAAAACAATTCGGGCTGCTTGTCAAACATTATTTGAACCGAAGAGGCGGACATTTTAATAGAAATATAAGTACACGCAAAAGCTTCATCTGAGATAGAGAGAACACAAATTTTAGAAAAAGTTTTGCACCAACGGAAGGTAACCGTGTGATTTGGGTTCAGTTTGCATTTAGTATAGATCCCTTTTTCTTATAGGGAGTCTACAGCGGTACACTGTAAACATCTTCTGTCAAGAAAGGCAAGCAATTTGTTACATATTTATCAAAATTTTAATAACATTTTGTTTAACCTTTTTTTTCTATCGTAAATAGTTTTGACTTATTATTTCCACTGTGTATTTAATGATTATTATTTATAAACTAGCCGCCTTTGGCGACCAGTTTTGTCTCCCTTAAATGTATGCTAAACATTTATCCCGTTACTTTTATTCATAATTTAATTCACTTGCTTAATTCGCCGCCAAATCGGAAGCTTCTGATAGAGAAATGAAGAACTTTGAATTTTTATGTTATTAGCTCTACGCAGATGATAAATCGCCAAACATTGTTCCGTTGTATTTTTCCGTATTTCATTAATTCCATTTAAAATATAATCCTTTCACTCATTTTAAAAGAAAAAGAAAAGTAATAAATAATACCATAAACCATGAAATTTAATTTCAACATCAAAGCATTTTTGTTACTATTAACCACGCGAAAAATAAAAAATGCTAACTGGCAAGTTAAAAAACGCTGTTGGCGAGATTTGGCTATCTTTAAAAAAATCAAACTTTCATGTAGTTTTATTCTAAAAAATAATTTTGATTAAAAATGGCCGTCCTGCGTATGAAAAGCGAAGGCATAAGTTCGTAATTGTTTATAACAGTCATATGACTTGCACTATTATAATATGGATGAAATTATGGAGATGGAACAATATTTGGCGATTTATCACCTGCGCCCGGCTAACACTAAAGTACCAAAATGGCCGCCTGGCATATAAAGAGTGAAGTGGTCAGCCTGGAACTGTTGATGACAGTCACATGACTTAGGCTATTATTATAGAGATGATGATTCTTCATATGTATATATTTGATACATTTTTTTAACAGTATAACATAGACGAATTAACAAAAATACAAAAAATTCCTTTTGATAAATCTCTTTTAATTGTTTCCTAAATTATCATCTATTATATTCACTTTATATGTCATAAAGCAAATATAATATCTTTGTAACCACTAAATAAAAAAAATTTGGGTATTTTATAGCATCCTTTTCCAAATTTCTTTTTATGAAATACGAAATTTCTTGTCAAAAAACTATAAAACAAAAAACACATACAACAACCCCAGAGAAATACATCAACAAAAATTTTCTGTTTTATTTAAAGCTTTTGATAAATAAGAATCCCCGCGGAGGAGGAATGGGAGAATAAAGTCTTTGAGCAACGAGTTAAAAGTTTTTCTGACTTTTTTGAAGCGTCTTTTCGCTCAAAAAGAATTTTTTGAGCTCAAATAATAAGAAAGTTGAAAATTGAAGTACTAGGTCAACCTAATTTGAAAGTATTCACCAGAATAAAAAAATGTTTAAAATACATATTTTATGTCTCTTTTAAACATGAAATACTTCGTTTTCTATTTCCTTCAAACTTTGTTCTTGTCAATTGTTCAATGTCAAAAGAAAATAAAAGAAAAATAAAATAATGTAAAATTTTAAGCTCTTTGTTGTACCAACTGGTTGACTAAAACGAATTCGAGTCGAGTGTATGACAAAAATGACAGAATTCAAAAGGTACTGGGAAACTAGAAAATAATGCATTTTCTTCTGGAAACCTTTAAACTATGTGAAAAAGTTTCAGGAAAGAAAAAAGAATGTTTAGGAAAATATGAAAAAGAGTACAGGTTAGAAACAAAAGGAACCGTTTGCAACTATATAGGGGAGACTGGGGAGAGTTGACCATAGGGGAGGCTTGACCTCCCACCCCTTCAGTTTTCATATTTAAAAGAATTTCACAGTTTTTCAAATAGGTGACAAGCAAAAGTACTGAAATGCTCAAACAATCATGAAGATAATTGAAATAGGTGTGGAAAAATCAATTGTGGAGAGTTTTCAGGTTAAAAAGTGTGTTTTTTAGAAAAATTTTGTAAGATTTTCTCAGATAAAATATATCATAGAAATTTAAGTAAGTAGGTTTTAGTAATGTAGAAATACTGAGCTTTCATTCCACACTGTAAAAAAAATTTTGTAAAGTTACTAAAATTTTTCTAGGAAACTGGGATTCCAGGAACTTTTTATGTAACGGCAACAAGAAAAATTCCTGTAACAGATGCTGTTACAGAAATTTTTGCTGTTGCCGTTACATAAAAAGTTCCTGGAATCCCAGTTTCCTAGAAATATTTTAGTAACTTTACAGATTTTTTTTTACAGTGCAGGCATAAAGATTGTACATTAAATTAGGCTAAACATAACCATGTTGTTATACTTTAAAAGTAGCTATATGGGGAGGATTGGCCCAGTCTATGTAGTGAGGGTTAACCAGATGGTCAAAGCTCCTTCATTGTTTTTGGAAATCATTTTATTACACACTGCACATAATGAAGAGTTAATGCACTGTAAAAAAAAAATCTGTAGTTCTACAGATGTAAAAATACATGCTTACTAAACTTTCACCTGTAACTGTACGAAAAAAGCTGCAAATCTACAAAACTAGTTTTTGTAAAGCTACAAAAATCTGTAACTTTACAAATGAATCTGCTAAAATTTCAGTAATCTTACTAAACTTTTATTTGTAACCCTGGCTGCAGTTACATGAAAAGTTCTCGGAATCCCAGTTTCCAAAAAAATTCTTAGTAACCTTACAGATTTTTTGATTTTCGGCGCAAAAGTGTGTCTGTTACATGAAATTTTGTTGTTGACGTTACATGAAAAGATCTAGGAATCCCAGTTTCCTAGAAAAACTTTAGTAACTTCACAGATTTTTTTTTACAGTGTGGTTATATTTCTAAAGCAATGTAAATTTATTCTGTAAAACTGCAGTAAATTGGGGTGATTGATAGAAAGGAAAATATTTAAAACTGATTAAATGAAGATAAGAAAAATTACTACAAAAGCAAGAAAAAATATAATGAAATATAAATTGGAAAATTGATAGGAACTTTTATTTCATTTAAATACTACCCATAATAGGTAAATAGAAAGAATGGAAAAGACTAAAAAGGATGAAAGCAACAGACTTAAGAAATGTTAGGTATTCATCAATCTGCAAAAGAACATAACATTGATTAAAAGACTTAAGGAAGGTAAGTAGAAAAATTTTACCAAGAAAAAACACTATGAAATGAAGCTAAACTATGTGTCAAGTAGTGTTGCCAGGTCTAGTGTAAAAAAAAAAAAAAGAAAAAAAGAAAAAAAAAATCAGTGTTTAATTCGGAATTTTTCTCCTGTGCCTTGAATTTCGTCTTAGCATCAGGTTTGTTTACACGTCACATTTTCCAAAATACTTTTAATTATAATGAAACTTTGTAGCATAAAGTTATTCTGCCTTTTTAAAAACTCATTTTATTTCACTTAATAAATATTTCAATATAAAATAAAGTGCACTGTAAAAAAAAATCTGTAGTTCTACAGATGTACAGTTACATGCTTACTAAACTTTCATCTGTAACTATGTAAAAAAAGCTGCAAATCTACAAAACTAGTTTTTGTAAAGCTACAGAAATCTGTAACTTTATAAACGAATCTGCTAAAATTACAGTAATCTTACTAAAATTTTATCTGTATCCCTGGTTGCAGTTACATGAAAAGTTCTAGGCATCCCAGTTCACTAAAATATTCTTAGTAACCTTACAGATTTTTTGATTTTTAGCGCAAAAGTTGTTACTGTTACATGAATTTATGTTGTTGCCGTTACATAAAACGTTCTAGGAATCTCAGTTTCCTAGAAAAACTTTAGTAACTTTACAGATTTTTTTTACAGTGTGGGTCAAGCCTCCCATGTGTGGGGAGCCTTGACCCATTATTTTCTCATGTTTAAAATCAATCCTTTTTCAATTTTTTTATATAGTACACTTATGTCGCAATTTTATTTTGATAACTGATTGTATAACAAATGATATATGAAGCATAAAAAGTAAATATAAAAGCAAAAGTATTTAAAAAAAAACACTTTTTAAAAAGCATTCAATGTTTATTTTGAAAATCACTCCTAATTTCATGACTACAATAGAGGATTTTTCACAAAAATTTGCCTTCAGAACTTATGGAAAAACCACTCTTTTTTTTTTGCGGTTAAAGCACAAATAAGTGAATTTATTATAAAAACGATGTTTTTTTCTTAATTTCTTTTTGAAGATACACTGTAAAAATAAAAAAAAAATCCGACTAGCTTTCCTGTAGGAATCGGAAAAATAGTTGCCCTTATCGTACCGGAAAATTTTCGTATCCAGCTTGGAATAATATCCGTAAAATCGGAATAAAATCCAAAAAATAATGTTTTAATGAATGTTTCCCTTTTTTTACGGATTTTATTTCGAGCTGGGTCGGAAAATTTTCCGGTACGATAAGGGCAACTATTTTTCCGATTCCTACAGGAAAACTCCTCGGATATTTTTACAGTGTATGGCAATAGGGAAAAAAATGAAATCTTATTTAAAATATCTTTTTAGGATTTCTAAATTGACATCAATCAAATCAAATATTAGTAAACTCGCTAAATAAAATCTTTTGGTATTTTATAACATCATTTTCAAATTTTCTTTCTCTGAAATACCAAATTTCTTCTCCAAAAAACTGTAAAACAAAACAACATCCATAACAGCCTAAGGGAAGTACATCAACTAAAATTTGCAGTTTTTGCTTCAAACTTTTAGAAAATAAAAATACCGGAACAGCAGGAATGGTGGATAAAAACTTCCAGAAACGATTTAAAAGTTCTTTTGACGTTTTGAAGCGTCTTTTGGATCAAAAAGAATTATTGTGAACTGGAATAAGAAGAAAATTGAAAACTGAAGCAGAAGGTCAGCCTAATTTGAAAGCATGCTTCAGTTTAAAAATGTTTAAAATATACATATTTTTTGTCTCTTTTTCGAGATGAGGTACTTGGTTTTCTATTTCATGAAACTTTGTTCTTGTCAATTGTTCAACGTCAAAAGAAATGAAAAGTAAAGGGAATAATACAAAATTTTAAGTTCTTTTCTGTACAAAATGGTTGACTAAAGAGAATTCGAGAAGAGACCATGGAAAAAAATGACACAATTCAAAAGGCACTGGAAAAATAAAAACGAATGCATTTTCTTGTGGCGTACTTTAAGGTATCCCAAACAGTTAAAAAAACTTTTTTAGGAAAATATGAAAAATAGTAAATTCCAGAAATTAAAGAAATTACGCTACTGCAGATTTTTTTTTACATAAAAATATCTGCTGAAGCTGAATATTTGACTTGTACTGCAGTCCTCAATGTTTTATCATTTTATGTAAATCAAACGAGAAAGAAAATTATCCGTCAAACATAGATTATGAAACACTTTCCAAAACATTCAGAATACTGTTCCTAAACTTCACTGATTACTGTTAATGTGAAAAATGATGCCTAAGTAAACATTTTGGAAATGCATAGCACTTGTGAAAACCCAATTTCAGCCATTACAATCAGTAGTAGGAAAAATATCCGAATTCTTCTGTGAAGCTCTGTAAATGATATATAGATCTGCATACTATATGGTGTGCAAAAATGTATTTGAGTTAGAAAACGCATAATAGTTGAAAATTCCCTTTCAGCAATTTCCGTCAATGAGCGGAAATATACGCGAATTCATCTGTGCAGCCCTGTAAATGAGAAATAGAATTTATACACACTAAGTAATATGCAAAAAATAGTTAAATTTATCATAGCACTAATCAAAATATACTTCCAGGAATTACTGCACATAGACAGTGCTGTAACCGCGTTCTCTTGTGTATTTCTGTAAATGAATGATAAATGCTATGCAAGCATCTTGTAGTGGTCTTCAAAGGTATCAGTTTCAATAACTTTGAAAAAGTGTAATATCATTAAAATACACCGCAAAAGATTTTTTCCCATAGGCAATAATGTAACGAGATTCCTTTGAGTGCCCTTGTCAACGAATTATATGCTAAACACTCCATTTTAAATACGAAATACACCATGGTATATCTCAAAAAGATATGTCAATTACATGACACCGAGTACATTTACGCGAGTTAGAGCATGGCCAGAATTCATAAACACTTTTCAACAATGTTACAAAGTGTTTTTAGAGTTCCATGTTTAAAAAGTAAAAACGGAACCATTATAAGATCACTCCTGTGTCTGTCTGTTTGTCAAAGCCATTGGATTCATAACTATGGAACATGGGAAGTTCAAATTTGCTGGAGTAATAAAGGATATTGACCCACATACTTATAGATTATCAAATATAAGTATTCAGAAGAAATGTAGTGGGGTTAATTAAGTTACTTGAAAAAAAAAATTCTTTGTATATCGTGTGAAAGCATTTGTAATGCTGAACTAAAAAAAAAAATTCTTTCAATTTTAGATATCATATTTTAAGAGATATCGCCGAAAATGTAATGGAAAAATATGCCCTCCCCCCTCTATTTCTGAATCTACTGAAAATAAAATTAGGAAAAAATTATCGATAGTAGAAGTTAATTTAAAATTTACAAGAAATCTATAGCGATTACCCTAGGTCACATAGTATTTGAGAGAATCGCATTTTTCCGTTACACACAAATTTTGATTTGCGGGCGTCTATCAAAAGAATTGAGGAGCGCTGGAGGTACCTTTCGTAGCAGAAGTATAAAAGGATTGTTGATAAGGATTTTCGAAAAAAATCGTCGGTAATTAACCGAGTTATTAACAATTAAAGACATGATTGGTTTAGACATGCATAAAGACACGGGCGGCGTACTCTATGCTTTTAAAGCCCCGATAACAACTTTCGATAATATATTTGTGTACTGTAATGCCTAGTAGTAGTATAAAAGCAGTAAACGTCAAACTTTTAAAAACAGACTAAATTAATTAGAATTAATCGCATAATTACTATTGGATTCTCGAATAGTTTGCATTGAGTGGCTCTCAATACGCCACTCGTGTCTTCAAAGGTTAATTAAAAACCTATCTGAAAAAACGCGGCACGGACCAACGTGGCGTTGAAACTTTGCGACCTCCTTTCGAAGTGCCAATGCCAAGTTAAAACTTTGAACTAGGGTTTTGTTTTAGACACACTGTAAAAAGAAAAGATTATTACTACGCTGTTTTTGGTTTTATGAAATTCCAAATGAAGTTCAAATATGCCTTACTTTTATTATCAGCACAGAATTAAGTTCATCATAAACAGATTAGGATAAGATTAAAGAGTTATATGGAATAGCAATATTTGTTACTATGTACGTTTTATATCTCTCTGCACTTTCATGGTATATCCATTTATAATTTCCAGTATATACAGCTGTACTCAACCCTACGTTCAATTGTTTTTTACAAAGTCTTATTGTTTTTAAGAAACGATTTTTTTTTTGTATATATGTATTTGCAATATGTGTTTGCTTTGTATATATGTTTATAATAGTACATTTACTAATTAATATATTTATTGTACTGAAAGCTCTGTGCGCGAGTGATAATCGCACTTGACCGCATATTTATTTATTTTATTTTAATTTTCTTTAACTTACTTTGTGTATGAAACACAATCAAGTAGAATGAAGTACATCAACAAAAATTTTCAATTATTACTTAAAGCTTTTTAAAAACATAAATAACGATTATAAAATGTCTAAAAAAATCATCATTGGTCTTCAGCTTCATTCTTATGCATCTTTAAGCCCTTTGCGACCGGCGGCTCTTACACAAATTTTGTTCGGCTTGTACCACTTATTTTTAAAAAGTTAACTTTACTTAATTAATCACGAAAATGCTCTAATTATTGAAATCAAATATTACTTTTCATTTTTATTAGTACCAAAAACGAATTCTGTATGCACTTTTAAAGGTATTCATCCTGTATGACATAAAGTATATCTAAAATCGATAAAGCAACTAAATAAAATTTTTTGGTATTTCATAACATCATTTTCCAATTTTCTTTTTCTGAAATACAAAATTTCTTGTCTGAAAAAACATAATACAAAACAACGATGGGTGATAAAATTTTCCAGCATCAAGTTAAAAGTTTTTCTTACTTTCTGAAGCGTCTTTTGGATCTAAAAGAATATTTTGTAAATTCGAATACCAAGAAAGTTGAAAAGTGAAGTACTAGGTCAGCCTAATTTGAGAGTATTCTTCAGATCAAAAATTGTTTGAAATACGTATTTTTTGTCTGTTTTATCAAGATGAAGTACTTGGTTTTCTAATTCTTCAAACTTTGTTTTTGTCAATAGTTCAATGTCAAAAGAAAATAAATGGGAAAGAAAATAATGTGAAATTTTAAGTTCTTTCCTGTACTAACTGGTTGACTAAAGGGAATTCGAGTCGAGAGCATGACAAAAATGACAGAATTCAAAAAGTACAGGTAAACTGAAAAGGAATGCATTTTCTTCTGCCGACCTTTAAGCTATGTGAAGCAGTTACAGAAAAAAAAATTTAAGAAAATATTAAAAAGAGTAAATGCTAGGAATAAAAGAAATTTCGCTACTACAGTTTCTTTTTATATAAAAATATATGCTGAACATTTGACTTGTAACGCAGTCCTTACTGTCTTATCATTTTATGTAAAAGAAATATATATATATATATATAAACAAAATTAGTAGTTTTTTTTTTTTTTTTAAATACCCTTTTAAAAGCATTCAAAGTTCATCTTAAAAGTCATGCCTACTTTTATGTCTGCAATTCACGATTTTTCGCAAAAAATTGCCTTCAGAACTTATGGAAAGTCCACTCTTTCTTACGGTTGGTAGAAAGCACAACCAAGTGAATTTGTTTAAAAAATTATGTTTTTTGCGCAATTTCTTTTTAATATATGGTAACAGAAAATAAGTGAAATGTTATTTAACCAATCATTTTAGGATTTCTAAATTGACATAAAGCAAATATAATATCAATATACTTACTAAATAAAATCTTTTCGTATTTTATAATATCTTTAAAAAAAAAAAAATTCTGAAATACAAAATTTCTTGTCCAAAAAACTGGAAAACGAAGCAACATTCATAACAGACTAAGGGAAGCACATCAACAAAAATGTTCAGTTTTTACTTAAAGTTTAAAAAAAATAAAAATACCGGAAGAACAGGAATTCAGGATAAAGTGTTTGAGAAATGAGTTAAAAGGTCAGGCTAATTTGAAAGTATCCTTCAGGATAAAAAATGTTTCTAATAAATATTTTTTGTCTCTCTTTTTTTTTCTTTTTTCCAAGATGAAATAGTTTTCTATTTCAATAAACTTTGTTCTTGTCATGCGAAATTTTAAGTTCTTTATTGTAGGGTAGGGGAGTGCACAGTGAGATATGGGTACACAGTGAGACATGGTACACAGTGAGACAGCAGCCACTTTTGCATATAGTTGTAACTTTTCTTCAAGATGCTACACACACATAACGACCTCATCTTATGCAACACGTGGATGTAGTTTCGGCACTTCAGTTACTCGTCCGACAAAATAGTAAATAATTCCTTATTTTATAGTGGTTAAAGTTACATAAACGTCTATTTTAGAACTTATTTCCTTCAATATGACATATTTGCTTAACCAAACCTAGCTATATCTAATAATAGACTATTTCGGCAAAACGATATAAACTTTTTAAAGCGATGAAATTGATGTAACAGATGTGGCATCCATTTTGTTACAATGCAACGAAAGTACATAGTGAGACACACTGTTGTGGTACACAGTGAGACGTGTCTTATTGTGTACCTACTATGTAGTTCTAACGTTAAAAAAGTTATTTATTAATAAAATAAGGTTTCTCTCACTCTCTCTCATTCTCTCTGTGTATGTGGGCCTGCGATGGCTAGGGAAATTTACTAAACGTAAGAGGCTGAAATTTTGCATTAAGGTAGCCCAAGGTCTGCCATTGTCCATCCGAGGCTCATATTTTTAATATTTTGAAAATCTAGAAACATTAATTAGAAATTATAAACTGCAGAAAATTATTGATAAAGTGTAAAAATGTATGATTTATGAAAATATATACATTGTCTCACTGTGTACTACTTGTGGTACACAGTGAGACAATCTTCGATACTCCGTTATGCTGCTTCTGTGCTTTTTTATAAATAACTTTTTTAAAACTATTTACACATTAATGTGTAGCGCATTTGTGTAGCTTAAAGATGTAGTAAAAATTTTTTTAAAGAATAAAAATCGTCGCCATTTGTTAAGTAATAATAATTTTTGTCTCACTGTGTACTACCCTCCCCTACTAACTCTTTGACTAAAGAGAATTCAAGTCGAGATTATGATAAAAATGGCACAATTCAAAAAGTACTGCAAAGCTAAAAAGGAATACATTTTCTTATGACAACTTTTAAGCTATGTGGAAAAGTTTAGTTAAATATGAGTAAATACTAAGCAATAAAAGAAATTTTGCTTTAATAATAAGTAACGTATTAGTAAAGAATATTTTACCCATGCTCTAGTCTTTAATGTCTCGCAATTTTCTGTAAAAGCAAAAGAAACACATACATTTGACAACCGACCCTTTAAAACTCTTGATTATCTTTGATATTAGTGCGTTTATTAAGATTTTTCTAAACTACTAAGAATCATACATCATTGACTATTTTGGAAACCATAACTTGAACAAATAATTTCGAATAGGTGACATAAAAATGCGGTTAGCAAAGATCAAGTGATAAAACTGTCTTTAAATTTTAAGCAGAAAGAAAAATCATGCACTAAACATGATTATGAAACTCCAACACTAATTGAATATTATTAAGAATTTTCAAAAATATTCAGTGTATTTTTATAAAAGTACTAATATTCATTCAAGTTATGAAATAATTGGTCAATATTTGATTTTTAATTAATTCGGCTTCTGTTTTCCGCTGAATCATAAATCTATTCTACTTACAAAGCATCTCGTTCCAGAATTTGTTGCACTAAAGCCAGTGTTGAATCCCGAATAACTATAATTTCAACGTACTAGTAGTATTACGATTGAACATACAAATTTAACATACTAATACTACAATTAAAAATTTATGATAAAAAAATCATGGCCAGTTCATTTTTATAGATCTATTTTAAATGTTTCATAAATTACGATCTATTATATTCATCCTATATGAGATAAAGAAAATCTATATGAATATATCCACTAATTAAAATCTTTTGGTATTTTATAACATCATTTTTTAATTTTCTTTTTCTGGAATACAAAATTTCTTGCCCAAAAAACTGGAAACAGAAAGCAACATTCAGGGAAGTACATCAACAAAAATTTTTAATTTTTACTTAGAGCTTTTAAAAACATAAATACGATGATTATAACATTTCTAAAAAATACGAGGTATATCCACAAAGTAAGTTCCGTTTCCATTTCTATCCGCAGCAGCGCTCCGATCGCAGTTCCGAGCATGCGCGGCAATTACTCTCACTGAAGGACAAGAAATGTAAGCCATTCTCAGATCGCTGCTGCCGACGTGTTATTTGTAGTGCTTCTTTAGAACGTCAGCCTTAATTGAAAATGCCGCTGCTTGTGAAATCAGATCTGTGATTCGTTTTCTGTTTGCAAAGAAAGCAAAGAAAGTTAAACTAAGTGAAATATATCGGCAAATCTGCGAGGTTTACGGACAAATGCTATGAGTGATTCAATGGTTAGAAGGTGGGTCAGACAGTTTAATGAAGGACATGCTCAAGTACACGATGAAGAACGAAGTGGACGCCCGTCTTTGGTTACTGGTGAACTGGTTCACGCAATTGAAGAGAAGGTTAAGTAAAACCGTAAGTTTACAATTAGAGCTCTTGCTATGGAATTTCCGCAAATCTCACGATCACTAATTCATGAAATTGTTACTGAAAAACTGAAATTTCGAAAACTTTGCGAAACATACACAGGCGGCAACCTTCTATGAAGAAGACATACAACACTGTTAAAAATTTTGCAGCATTCTTGCAGGTCATTCGACTGTTTTTTGAAAAAACGGTTTCATAACCATAATTTAACTATATTCTGACCATAAAATGGCCAATAATATGGTCGGAATAGTGTTAAAATTACAGTTGTGTAACCGCTTTCGGAAAAAACGGTCAAATGACCTGCGAGAATGCTGCAAATTTTTAACAGTGAAATCCTTGTGGCACGCTACAAGTGCCTACAAAATTTCGGAAGCTATGTAGAAAAGTAGTTTCACAGTTGTAGATTTTTGTACAATAAATATTTTTTTTTTTTTTTTTTTTTTTGTATCTGTACACGTTTTTTTTTTTTTTTTTTTTTTTTTTTTTTTTTTTTTTTTATGTAACCAAACGGAACTTACTTTGTGGATATACATCGTATCATCACCGATTTTAGTTTAATTCTTATAGATATATTTTAAACGTTTCTTAGATTATGATCTACTATTGTAGTCATCCTATATGACATATAGCAAATCTAATATCAGTATACTCACTAAATAAATTTTTTTGGCAATTTGTAACATCATTTTCCGATTGTCTTTTTCTGAAATACAAAATTTTCCGTCCAAAAAACTAGAAAACAAAACAACATCCATAAAACCACCAGGGAAGTACAACAAAAATTTTCAGTTTTTATTTAAAACTTTTCAAAGATAAAAATACCCGAGGAAGAGAAATAAGGTATAGAATCTTCGAGCAAGGAGTTAATAGTTTTTAAAGCGTCTTTTGGATCTGAAAGAATTTTTTGAAGTCAAATAACAAAGAAAGTTGAAAAGTGAAGTACTAAGTCAGCCTAATTTGAGTGTATTCTCCAGAAAAAAAAATGCTTAAAATACTAATTTTTTTCTCTTTCTCTAAAATGAAATACTTGATTTTCTATTTCATCAAACTTTGTTGTTTTCAGTTGTTTAAAGTCAAAAGAAAATAAAAAGAAAAGAAAAGAATGCGAAATTTTAAGTTGTTTTTAGTACTAAGTGGTTGACTAAAGCGATATCGAATCGAGACCATGACAAAAATTACAGAATTCAAAATGTATTGGAAAAGTAAAAATGAATGCCTTTGCATGTGGCAAACTTTAAGCTATGTCAAACTCTTTCAGAAAAAAATGTTTAGGGAAATATGAAAAAAAGTAAATGCTAGCAATAAAAGAAATTTCACTACTACAATTTTTTTTTTTTTTTTTTTTTTTACAAAAAAATATATGGCGAATATTTGGCTTGTACTGCAGTTCTCAAAGTCTTATCATTTTATGTAAACAAAACAAGAAAGAAAAATGATGCGTCAAACATAGACAGGAAACCCTTTTCAAAACATTCAGAATACTGTACCAAGACCTGTTTAATAATGTGAAAGAATATGCCTAAGCGAAAAATTTAGAAAAAGCATAACACATTTTGAAAATCTATTTCAGCAATTACCACCTGTAGTAGTAAATATATCCGAATTCTTTTGTGAAGCCCTGTATGTGAGCTACAGAATTTATACACACCAAGTAATATGCAAAAAAATTACATAAAATTATTCAAAACACACTTCCAGGAATTATTGTTCATAGAAAGTACTCTGTGTGTTATCTTGTGTGCCCCTGTAAATGAAATATAAATGCTATGCAAGCATCTTGTAGTGGTCCTCAGTGATATATATCAATTTCAATAGGTTTGAAAAAGTGCAACATCATTAAAATACAATGCAAACTATTTTTGCTCCATAGACCATAATGTAACGCAATTCTTTTCATTGCCCCCGTAAACGAACTATAAATTCTAAACACTTCACTTTCTGTAAAAAAATACACCATGTTAAATCTCAAAAATATATATCAATTAGAGAATCGCCAGAATTCATAAACACTTTTAAACAATGTTAAAATGTGTTACAAAGTGTTTTTATAGCCTAAATTACTTTGTGTTGGAAACACAATCATCTACAAGGAAGTGCATCAACAACAGTTTTCAGTTTTAACTTAAAGCTTTTTAAAAACATAAATACTACGATTATAAAATTTCTAAAAAAAAAAATTCATCAACGGTTTTTAGTTTCATTGTTACATCTATTTTAAATGTTTCTTGAATTATGATCTATCGTATTCATTATGTATGACACAAAGCAAATTTAATATCAATATACCCAGTAAATAAAATCTTTTGGTATCATTTTCCAATTTTCTTTTTCTGGAATACAAAATTTCTTGTCCAAAAAACCGGAAAACAAAACAGCCTGAGAGAAGATCAATACAAATTTTCAGTTTTTACTTAAAGCTTTTAAGAGTTAAGATTTTTTAATGGTAAATAAAATCTTCAAGCAACGAGTTAAAAGTTTTTCTGACATTTTGAAGCATCTTTTTGGTCTAAAAGAAATTTTGTGAGCTCGACTAAAAAGAAAGTTGAAAAGTGAAGTACTAGGTCAGCCTAATTTGAGGGTATTTCTTCACTATAAAAAATTTTTAATGTACATATTTTTTGTCTCTTTTTCCAAAATAAAATACTTGGTTTTCTATTTCATCAAACTTCGTTCTTGCCAATTATTCACTGTCAAAAAGGAAATAAAATGAAAATAAAATAATGTGAAATTTTAATATCTTTGCTGTAACTGGTTGACTGAACGGAATTCGACCCGAGCAAAAATGACAGAATTTAAAAGGTACTGGAAAACTAAAAAGGAATGAATTTTCTTGTGGCAACCGTTAAGCTATGTGAAGCAGTTACAGAATTTTTTTTTAGGAAAATATGAAAAAAAGTAATTGCTAGGAAATAAAAGAAATTTCGTCACTACGTAACTTATAAAATAAAAATAAATGCTGAATATTTGACTTTTATTGCTGTCCTTAATGTCTTATCATTTTATGTGAAAGAAAAATTAAATTTAAAAGTAAAAGTTTTTTTTTTTTTAAATAACTCTTTTAAATACAAATATGCTTTTCACTCTTTCTCAAAATTCACTCTTTTTAAAGCATGGCAGAAAGCGCAAGCAAGTGAATTTACTTTAAAAAATGATATATTTTGCTAAATTTCTTTATTTATTAAAAAAAAATGTTGTATTTTGCTCAATTTCTTTTTTAAGATAATGTAACAGGAAAATAAATGAAACATTATTTTAATTTTTTTTTTTTTTGGATTTCTAAATTGATATAAAGCGAATCTAACATCAATATACTTACTAAATAAATTCTTTTGATATTTTATAACATCATTTTTCAATTTTCTTTTTTCTGAAATACGAAATTTCTTTTCCAAAAAACTGGAAAACAAAACAACATCCATAACAGCCTAAGGGAAGTACATCAACAAAAATGTTCGGTTTTTACTTAAAACTTTTAGAAAATAAAAATAACGGAGAAGGAGGAATCTTGGAATAACGAGTTCTTACGAGACTTCTTACGAGTTCTTACGAATAACGAGACGCGTCTTTTGGATCTAAAAGAATTTTTGTGAACTAGAACAAGAAGAAAATTGAAAATTGAAGCACAAGGTCAGCTTAATTTGAGAGTATACTTCAGGATAAAAATGTTCTAAAATACATATTTTTTGTCTCTTTTTCAAGATGAAGTACTACTTGGTTTTCTATTTCATGAAATTTTGTTCTTGTCGATTGTTCAATGCCAAAAGAAAATAATGCAAAATTTTAAGTTTTTTCCTGTACTAAGTGGTTGATTAAAGGGAATTCGAGTCGAGACCATGACAAAATTCAAAAGGCACTGGAAAAGTAAAAACGAGTGCCTTTTCTTCCGGCAAACTTTAAGCTATGTACCGCAGTTAAAAAATATATATATATTTAGGAAAATATGAAAACAGTAAATGCTGAGGAATAAAAGGAATTTAGCTACTACATATTTTTTACATAAAAATATATGCTGAATATCTGACTTATACTGCAGTCCTCAATGTCTTATCCTTTTATGTAATCGTGAAAAAAAATAATAATACGTCAAACATAGATTAGAAAACAATTTCCAAAACATTCAGAATACGGTACTTAGACCTGTTTAATAATTTGAAACATGTTGACTAAGTGAAAAATTTAGAAAACGCATAACACATTTTGAAAACCAATTTCAGCAATTACCACCTGTAGTAGTAAATATATCCGAATTCTTTTGTGAAGCCCTGTATATGAGCTACAGAATTTATACACACCAAGTAATATGCAAAAAAATTACATAAAATTATTCAAAACACACTTTCAGGAATTTTTGCTCATAGAAAGTACTCTAAGTGTGTTCTCTTGTGTGCCCCTGTAAATGAAATATAAATGCTACGCAAGCATCTTGTAGTGGTCCTCAGTGATATATATCAATTTCAATATGTTTGAAAAAGTGCAACATCATTAAAATGCAATGCAAACTATTTTTGCTCCATAGACCATAATGTAACGCAATTCTTTTTATTGCCCCCGTAAACGAACTACAAATTCTAAACACTTCATTTTCTGTAAACAAATATACCATGTTAAATCTCAAAAATATACATCAATTAGAGAATCGCCAGAATTCATAAACACTTTTAAACAATGTTAAAATGTGTTACAACGTGTTTTTATGACCTAAATTACTTTGTGTTGGAAACACAATCAAGTACAAGGAAGTGCATCAACAAAAGTTTTCAGTTTTAACTTAAAGGTTTTTAAAAACATAAATACTACGATTATAAAATTTCTAAAAAAAATCATCAACGGTTTTTAGTTTCATTATTACATCTATTTTAAATGTTTCTTGAATTATGATCTATCATATTCATTATGTATGACACAAAGCAAACCTAATATTAATATACCCAGTAAATAAAATCTTTTGGTATCATTTTCCAATTTTCTTTTCCTGGAATACAATATTTCTCGCCCGAAAAACCGGAAAACAAAACAGCCCGAGATAAGATCAAAAAATTTTTTCAGTTTTTACTTAAAGCTTTTAAGCGTTAAGATTTTTTAATGGTAAATAAAATTCTTCAAGCAACGAGTTAAAAGTTTTTCTGACTTTTTGAAGCATCTTTTTGGTCTAAAAGAAATTTTGTGAGCTCGAATAAAAAGAAAGTTGAAAAGTGAAGTACTAGGTCAGCCTAATTTGAGAGTATTTCTTCACTATAAAAAATTTTTAATGTACATATTTTTTGTCTCTTTTTCCAAGATAAAATACTTGGTTTTCTATTTCATCAAACTTCGTTCTTGCCAATTATTCACTGTCAAAAAGGAAATAAAATGAAAATAAAATAATGTGAAATTTTAATATCTTTGCTGTAACTGGTTGACTGAACGGAATTCGACCCGAGCAAAAATGACAGAATTTAAAAGGTACTGGAAAACTAAAAAGGAATGAATTTTCTTGTGGCAACCGTTAAGCTATGTGAAGCAGTTACAGAATTTTTTTTTAGGAAAATATGAAAAAAAGTAATTGCTAGGAAATAAAAGAAATTTCGTCACTACGTAACTTATAAAATAAAAATAAATGCTGAATATTTGACTTTTATTGCTGTCCTTAATGTCTTATCATTTTATGTGAAAGAAAAATTAAATTTAAAAGTAAAAGTTTTTTTTTTTTTTAAATAACTCTTTTAAATACAAATATGCTTTTCACTCTTTCTCAAAATTCACTCTTTTTAAAGCATGGCAGAAAGCGCAAGCAAGTGAATTTACTTTAAAAAATGATATATTTTGCTAAATTTCTTTATTTATTAAAAAAAAATGTTGTATTTTGCTCAATTTCTTTTTTAAGATAATGTAACAGGAAAATAAATGAAACATTATTTTAATTTTTTTTTTTTTTTTGGATTTCTAAATTGATATAAAGCGAATCTAACATCAATATACTTACTAAATAAATTCTTTTGATATTTTATAACATCATTTTTCAATTTTCTTTTTTCTGAAATACGAAATTTCTTTTCCAAAAAACTGGAAAACAAAACAACATCCATAACAGCCTAAGGGAAGTACATCAACAAAAATGTTCGGTTTTTACTTAAAACTTTTAGAAAATAAAAATAACGGAGAAGGAGGAATCTTGGAATAACGAGTTCTTACGAGACTTCTTACGAGTTCTTACGAATAACGAGACGCGTCTTTTGGATCTAAAAGAATTTTTGTGAACTAGAACAAGAAGAAAATTGAAAATTGAAGCACAAGGTCAGCTTAATTTGAGAGTATACTTCAGGATAAAAATGTTCTAAAATACATATTTTTTGTCTCTTTTTCAAGATGAAGTACTACTTGGTTTTCTATTTCATGAAATTTTGTTCTTGTCGATTGTTCAATGCCAAAAGAAAATAATGCAAAATTTTAAGTTTTTTCCTGTACTAAGTGGTTGATTAAAGGGAATTCGAGTCGAGACCATGACAAAATTCAAAAGGCACTGGAAAAGTAAAAACGAGTGCCTTTTCTTCCGGCAAACTTTAAGCTATGTACCGCAGTTAAAAAATATATATATATTTAGGAAAATATGAAAACAGTAAATGCTGAGGAATAAAAGGAATTTAGCTACTACATATTTTTTACATAAAAATATATGCTGAATATCTGACTTATACTGCAGTCCTCAATGTCTTATCCTTTTATGTAATCGTGAAAAAAAATAATAATACGTCAAACATAGATTAGAAAACAATTTCCAAAACATTCAGAATACGGTACTTAGACCTGTTTAATAATTTGAAACATGTTGACTAAGTGAAAAATTTAGAAAACGCATAACACATTTTGAAAACCAATTTCAGCAATTACCACCTGTAGTAGTAAATATATCCGAATTCTTTTGTGAAGCCCTGTATATGAGCTACAGAATTTATACACACCAAGTAATATGCAAAAAAATTACATAAAATTATTCAAAACACACTTTCAGGAATTTTTGCTCATAGAAAGTACTCTAAGTGTGTTCTCTTGTGTGCCCCTGTAAATGAAATATAAATGCTACGCAAGCATCTTGTAGTGGTCCTCAGTGATATATATCAATTTCAATATGTTTGAAAAAGTGCAACATCATTAAAATGCAATGCAAACTATTTTTGCTCCATAGACCATAATGTAACGCAATTCTTTTTATTGCCCCCGTAAACGAACTACAAATTCTAAACACTTCATTTTCTGTAAACAAATATACCATGTTAAATCTCAAGAATATACATCAATTAGAGAATCGCCAGAATTCATAAACACTTTTAAACAATGTTAAAATGTGTTACAACGTGTTTTTATGACCTAAATTACTTTGTGTTGGAAACACAATCAAGTACAAGGAAGTGCATCAACAAAAGTTTTCAGTTTTAACTTAAAGGTTTTTAAAAACATAAATACTACGATTATAAAATTTCTAAAAAAAATCATCAACGGTTTTTAGTTTCATTATTACATCTATTTTAAATGTTTCTTGAATTATGATCTATCATATTCATTATGTATGACACAAAGCAAATCTAATATTAATATACCCAGTAAATAAAATCTTTTGGTATCATTTTCCAATTTTCTTTTCCTGGAATACAATATTTCTCGCCCGAAAAACCGGAAAACAAAACAGCCCGAGATAAGATCAAAAAATTTTTTCAGTTTTTACTTAAAGCTTTTAAGCGTTAAGATTTTTTAATGGTAAATAAAATTCTTCAAGCAACGAGTTAAAAGTTTTTCTGACTTTTTGAAGCATCTTTTTGGTCTAAAAGAAATTTTGTGAGCTCGAATAAAAAGAAAGTTGAAAAGTGAAGTACACTAGGTCAGCCTAATTTGAAAGTATTTCTTCACTATAAAAAATGTTTAATGTACATATTTTTTGTCTCTTTTTCTAAGATAAAATACTTGGTTTTCTATTTCATCAAACTTCTTTCTTGCCAATTATTCACTGTCAAAAGGAAATAAAATGAAAATAAAATAATGTGAAATTTTAATATCTTTGCTGTACTAACTGGTTGACTGAACGGAATTCGAGCCGAGCAAAAATGACAGAATTTAAAAGGTACTGGAAAACTAAAAAAAAATGAATTTTCTTGTGGCAACCGTTAAGCTATGTGAAGCAGTTACAGATTTTTTTTTTTTTTTTTTTTAGGAAAATATGAAAAAAAAGTAATTGCTAGGAAATAAAAGAAATTTCGTCACTACGTAACTTATAAAATAAAAATAAATGCTGAATATTTGACTTTTATTGCTGTCCTTAATGTCTTATCATTTTATGTGAAAGAAAAATTAAATATAAAAATAAAAGTTTTTTTTTTTAAAATAACTCTTTTAAATACAAATATGCTTTTCACTCTTTCTCAAAATTCACTCTTTTTAAAGCATGGCAGAAAGCGCAAGCAAGTGAATTTACTTTAAAAAATGATATATTTTGCTAAATTTCTTTATTTATTAAAAAAAAATGATGTATTTTGCTCAATTTCTTTTTTAAGATAATGTAACAGGAAAATAAATGAAACATTATTTAATTTTTTTTTTTTTGGATTTCAAAATTGATATAAAGCGAATCTAACATCAATATACTTACTAAATAAAATCTTTTGATATTTTATAACATCATTCTCCAATTTTCTTTTTTCTGAAATACGAAATTTCTTTTCCAAAAAACTGGAAAACAAAATAACATCCATAACAGCCTAAGGGAAGTACATCAACAAAAATGTTCGTTTTTTACTTAAAACTTTTAGAAAATAAAAATAATTGAGAAGGAGGAATCTTGGAATAACGAGTTCTTACGAGACTTCTTACGAGTTCTTACGAATAACGAGACGCGTCTTTTGGATCTAAAAGAATTTTTGTGAACTGGAACAACAAGAAAATTGAAAATTGAAGCACAAGGTCAGCTTAATTTGAGAGTATACTTCAGGATAAAAATGTTCTAAAATACATATTTTTTGTCTCTTTTTCAAGATGAAGTACTATTTGGTTTTCTATTTCATGAAATTTTGTTCTTGTCGATTGTTCAATGCGAAAAGAAAAGAATGCAAAATTTTAAGTTTTTTCCTGTACTAAGGGGTTGATTAAAGGGAATTCGAGTCGAGACCATGACAAAATTCAAAAGGCACTGGAAAAGTAAAAACGAGTGCCTTTTCTTGCGACAAACTTTAAGCTATGTACCGTAGTTAAAAAATATATATATATTTAGGAAAATACGAAAACAGTAAATGCTGAGGAATAAAAGGAATTTCGCTACTACATATTCTTTACATAAAAATATATGCTGAATATCTGACTTATACTGCAGTCCTCAATGTCTTATCCTTTTATGTAATCGTGAAAAAAAAATAATAATACGTCAAATATAGATTAGAAAACAATTTCCAAAACATTCAGAATACGGTACTTAGACCTGTTTAATAATTTGAAACATGATGACTAAGTGGAAAATTTAGAAAACGCATAACACATTTTAAAAAATCAATTTCAGCCATTACCGTCTGTAGACGGAAATATACCCGAATTCTTTTGTGATCCCCTGTATATGAGCTACAGAATTTATACACACCAAGTAACATGCTGAAAAATAGTTAAATTTAGCAAAGCAATTCAAAACACACGTCCAGGAATTATTACTCATAGACAATACGGTAACGGGTTCTCTTGCGTGCCCTGTAAAATGGTTGATAAATGCTATACACTATACAGCCAGTAATTACCGGGCACTTTCAATTTTTGCCATTTTGTCGAATATTTAAAAAGATACTTGTCGGATTCTTTTGGAACTTCAGAATAATAACGAATATGTTTGACCTCATATTTATGAACAATATAACATACTTTTAACTACTTAAAAGGTGACTCAAACATATAAAAATATTATTTAATGCAACCCTGAGATCTGTCGAACAACACGCGTTCATTTTCAAAGGGAACATGAGTCACCTTTTAAGTAGTTATAAGTATGTTATATTGTTTATTAATAACAAGGTGAAAATTTCCTTCACGACACTAGTGTTTAATACAGTGTTTTGACTCTATCTCATATTTATGAACGTCGATTTAATAAGGAGGACAATTAGCAAATCAGCAAAAAATCAAAGAAAAATAATAATTTTGGGGATCACCCTATAAACTAAAATTCACGAAATGATCTATCGCTACAGCATACAAATATGTGGATACTGTACAATATGTGTACTTATTTGTGTAAGAATAGCATGTATATTCATGGAGATATAGCAATTTATTTTGGTTAAGTTAGAAATATTCTTGCATGTTTTTAGTTTATATCATGCATATTTTCTACTAAATTTAACGTCAGATGCAGAAAAATTAACAAAATGTGCTAGAAATAACATAGTGTAATTTGAATATAAATATATTAAATATTTCATGAAATAGGAGTAGTTATATGAAATAAAGTTTATCTGCGCATGCGTGAACGATAACAAAGATTTTTTTACAGAATTTAATAGTCAACTCCATGGAACAATTCCTAAAAAAAAATCCAGTCAAATATCGTGAAAATTCGGAAAATTCATCGCCGATAGAGTGAGTTGATTTTTAGATGCTCCCTTAAAGCAGTTGAAGGATAAGGGATTTTCCACAAATTGTCATTTTTTATAAACTGAGTTTCAGAAAAAAATTAGTATTTAATAAATATCAACGAGTAGATTTGGAATGAATGCTTCGATATTGATATTTCTTTTTTATCATGGAATAGGCTCGTTCTGGTGTTTATCTATAAAGAACTAAAGCATCAATTTAAAAAAAAAAAAAAAAAAAAAAAAAAAAAAAAAAAAAAAATGACAATTTGTGGAAAATCCTTATCATTCAGCTGCTTTTAGAGACCAACTAAAAATCAGCGCACTCTATCGCCGATATCTTTCTGAATTTTCGCGGTATTTGAGTGGATTTTTTTTATGAGTTACTCAATAGAGTTGACTATTAAATTATGTAAAAAAAAATCCTTGTTATCATTCGCTCATGCGCAGATAAAAATTATATCATACAGCTGCTCATATTTCATAAAATATTTAATATATTTAAATACCAATTGCATTATATTGTTTCTACTACATTTTTCTAAATTTTCTTTTCTTAACTGTCGTTAAATTTGATTGAAAATCCTGCATGATATAAGCTAAAAACATGCAAGAATTATTTGAACTTAAAAAAAAAAATGCGATATCCCCAAGAACATATGTGCTATTCTTACACAAATCAGTACACATGTTGTACAGTATCCACATATCTGTATGTGTGATAGATCATTTCGTGCATTTTAATTCACATTTTAATTATCCCAAATATGGCCCACTAATTGTTCTCCTTATCAAATCCATATTGATAAATATGAGGCCAAAAATATTCTTTACAATCCTGAAGTTCCAAAATAATCAAACAAATATAGTTTTAAATATTCAACAAAATGCCTAAAATTGAAAGTGCACGGTGATTAACGGATATATAGTGTATACGCCTCTTGCAGTGAAGTTCAGCGATATGGAGCCATTTCAACATGTTTTAAAAATTGCAAAATCATTAAAATTATACTGCAAAAGATTTTTGCCCATAGACTATAATGCAAGGGAATTCTTTTGAATGCCCCCGTAAACGAACTATAAATGCTAAATACTTCATTTACAGTACCAAACATGTCATGGTAAATCTGAAAAAAATATATATAAATTATATGACACGGAGTATATTCACGTGAGTTAGAGCATGGCAAGAATTCATAAACACTTCAACTATGTTAGAAAGTGTTAAGAAGTGTTTTTGTTGCTTAACTTACCTTGTGTATGAAATACAATCCAGTAGAAGGAAGTACATCAACAAAAATTTTCAGTTTTTAATTAAAGCTTTAAAAATATATAAGTACTATGATTATAAAATTTCTAAAAGAAATCATCAACGGTTTTTAGTTTTATTCTTATAGATCTATTTTAAGGGGGTCCGGGGCTAAAAATTCTAAAAAAAAAAATGCAATTTTTTTTTATTTTATTTATTTTTTTTTATTGGCTTAAAAAAATATTGAGTTTTTAGCGTTAAATACCGCAAACAGCATGATTTTATCTTCATTAGCTCCAAAGATATAACACCTTTTGTCTTGAGAAGCGATGCATCAGCTGCCCGCCTGACGAGAACTTTAGCTCCATTTATCTCAGAATGAATTTTTTCGCGATTTGTCAACTTTAAAAGAATATATCTAAAGTTCCTTGCAAGATACATGTATGAAATTTTTAACAGGGACAAATTGACAAATTTCCAACAAATTGACTTCAGGATTTTTAATTTTGAGTTATAATTCTGAAAATATGCTAATTAATGCAAAACTCACTCATAAAAAAAAACTTCATTTTTTTACTTAACATTTTTTATAAAATTCCTAATCAATATTTTAAGAAATCCTGAAGTCAAATTAAAATGACACATTTTCTGTATACAAAAGTGTAACAATTTTGTAAATCGAGTAAGTACTTCCAGAGTTATATCAAAAATCAAATATGTTTAAAATTTTAAAATTTAATTTTTTTTTATTAATATTTAAAAATTTTCAGTTTTTTTTTTTTTTTTTTTTTTTTTTTGCATGCAATATTCTTATTATATTAAAAGACATTTCAGAAGAAAATTTCATAACAAAATCTCTATAAATAAAAAAAATATATATAGAATTTTGAGCCCCGGACCTCGTTAAGTGAGAACTAAAAGATCCTCTTAAAACATCATCAAAAACTTTTAAATGCGCTAGGCCTTTCGAAAGATCTGAGTCTTTCTGGTCAGACGCAAAGAAGACGTGCTTCTTCTATGAAAACACCAGCAATGCCTTTCGAAAGATCTGAGTCTTTCTGGTCAGGCACAAAGAAGACGTGCTTCTTCTATGAAAACACCAGCAATGCCTTTCGAAAGATCTGAGCAAGACGCCTGACCAAGAAAGGCTCAGATCTTTTAAAAGACCAAGCGCATTTAAAAGTTTTTGATGGTGTTTTAAGAAGATCTTTTAGTTCTTATTGATTCACACCAGTTTTAATTTATTTTATTTTTCTATTTTAAATGTTTCTTAAATTATGATTTATTACATTCATCCTGTATGACATAAAACAAATCTAATATCAGTATATTCACCAAATAAAATCTTTTGGTATTTTACAGCATCAATTTTCCAATTTTCTTTTTCTGAAATTCAAAATTTCTTGTTTAAAAAACCGGAAAACAGAACAACATCGATAACAGCCTGGGGGAAGTACATCAAAAAAAAATTTCAGTTTTTACTACAGCTTTTGAAAAATAAAAATACTCAAAGAGGAGGAATGGGGAGTAAAATTTTCAAACAACGAATTAAACGATTTTCTGACTTTTTGAAGCATCTTTTGGATCCAAAAGAATTTTTTTTAACTCAAATGATAAGAAAGTTGAAAAGTGAAATACTAGATCAGCCAAATTTGAGAGTATTCTTCAGAATAAAAAATGTTTAAAATACGTATTTTTTGTCTCTTTTATCAAGATGAAATACTTGGTTTTCCATTTCATCAAACTTTGTTCTTGTCAATTTTATTACCCTAGCTAATATTAAAGTTATGGACGTGGAAGTATGGGAATATTTTTAAAATACAGCCTCAGGAAATTAATATTTTTAACCTCTTTTTCTGCGTTACTCTTGTTAAAGGATGTCTCTCTTGTTTTTTAAGCTGTCAAAATATTTCTAAAATATATTTTATTTGAAATGTTTAAAATTTTACGCACAGTTCTAAGATTTTAACACATACAATATTAAATTAGGCATTTATTTCAGAAGTATTTTGTCAACTTAAGAAAAGAGAGAGAGAGATACTTTAAGAAGAATACGCAGGGAAAAAAAGAAGTTTAAAGTATTAATTCCCAGATGAGATATTTTAAAAATATGAATGCATTTCACCCCGATATATTTAGCATTAGCGAGGAGAATTTGAGATTTCAATGAACTACAACGGTCAACATTTTTTCCATAAAATATTTGTTTCTGTGATTTTCTTTTAGATTACATGAGCAATTTACGTGAAAATTATACCTGCTTTAATGACAAAATATGTTTTAAATGGTTCTGATGTTAAATTTAATTTCTTCTTCTTCTTCAAAAAAAAAGGGGGGGGGCGAAGCATCCTGCATAAAACATAGATTATGAAACACTTTACAGTACTATCAGGATATTATTATAAATTTAATTTTTTCCTAGGATGAAAAGGGATACCTAAATAAACAACTTATAAAAACACATAACTTAATAAAAATTCATTGTCAGCAATTGTTGTCCATATTTGGTAATGTGTGCAAAGTCTTTCGTGTAGCCCTGTATGCGGCCAATGGAATTTATGTACACGACCTAATACACTCAAAATTAAATCACATTAAAAATGCCTACCAAGAGGTAATAGCACTTCCAGCAATTATCGATCTTAATCGGGTCTTTAACCGTATACTTTTGTGTCTCTGTAAACGATAAATGTACGCACCCCATAATCTGTAGAAATGACGAATCGAATTTCAATGATTTCGTTATGTTTGAAATATCATAATAGTATTAAAACTCACCTTCGCCCCAAACAATTTTTCACCATAGATCATAGTAATAAATCCTTTTGTGCGTTCCTGTAACCGAACTATAAATTCTACATATTCTATACTTCTAAGAAAGCATGCTGCAGTCCATCTCAATGACGTAGTTCCATCTCATTATGTTTGAAGTATCCTAACATGAATAAAATGCACCGATAACGATTTTTCTCCATAGACTGTAATGTAACAGAATTTTTTTATGTGTCCCTGTAAACGAACAATGAATGCTGCTACACACTTTATTTTCAATACCAAAAATTCGAAAGTAAAGAAGAAACAGCACTCAAAAGTCTGCCGATAAATCACAATTAAATAATAAAACTTTGTATAAATCACCATACAATTAAAGAACACACAGTACGCTTTTCAGACTGAAAATTTTAACAGCCCGTCATCAGCGAAGGTAAACACGTTTACGTAAGGGGACAAAATCCCAAATGTGTTACATTTAACACGCTTACGGATAAATGCTTATACTAGCTGATGACGGTTGTTAAAATTTCTATCCCGAAACGAGTCCTGTGTGTTCTTTAGTTTTATGGTGATTCATACAAATTCCCTTAAAGTAAGTCCATTAAAGTAAAGCAATAAACATATACAAATTTCATGGTAATCCAAGTATATTTACGAGAGTTAGAGCGCGGACAGAGAGACAAACCAAGTTCATAAACACTTTTCAATTATGTTGGGAAGTATTATAAAAAAAAAAAAATTCTATCAAACTTTTTTTTTAAAAGCATTGATGTCCCTTTAAGTTGGAGGATAAATCATTTTTTGGATGACATTCTACAAAGTTAAAGAACTGATATTAAAAAATATTTCTGCTACTTTACGGAATAAAATTTCATTATCGATGTTTCACAAGCGCGTAATAAACACTTTTCCGCGGAACATCAATCAACTCTTGTATCAACTCTCAGAAAAAATTCCAAACTTTCAACATCAAAATTTTACCTTGCATCTAACATGAATTTGTTTTTCTTTTCTTTACTGTTTTCTAATGAACGGATATGTATCTTCATGAGGAAGGGGAAAAAATCTTGTCTTAGATATTTTGAAAAACATAAGGACAAGTATTCGCAAAAAAAAATGTTCTAGTAATCTCTCATAAAGGGTAAAAAAATATCGAAGATGCCGTTGGTTCGGAAAAGAAAGGCAAAAATAGCAAGCCAAAAGTAAAAAAAAAAAAAAAAGTTTTTGGTTTTCAAGATTTGTCTGAAATCAAATGACTTAGCAATACGGAGATAAGTGTGGATAGAAAAGTGGGTAAGGAGCTCATTCAGCGAAATTTCGGAAGGATTTAGTGTGAGAGGAAAATGTTTAAAAAGGCATGATACCACGCCTCAAAGAGTTTTGTTATTACATCAAATATTTTAGGCTGGCAAATTTTATTGACAGGAAAAATCTGTTAAAATAACAAAAAAGATTTTTTAAACTACAAGATTCAAATGAAGCCTTCGCAAAAATTTTTCAGAACAAAAACTGTCAATTTTATTCTTTTATTAACCTAACTTATTCGAACCGATTGATCTGATGAATATGTTTCTATAGAAATGCTTGTTTGCATAGCTCTCATGTTTTACACATTTCTTTTGATTACAAATTTATTTTAAATAAAAAACATACTAAACTAAACTCTGTGGCTATACAATCCATGAGGATCAGGGCCGACAGTGCCCATCTCTGTTTTCTTGACCCTGGGCCCCGAGGTGCTATACAGCATGCGTCCCGGCCAGGTGGTCAGCTTAACGCGAGACCCTCGGTGTTAAGTTCCCAAGCAAGCTTGGACATTTTATCGACCCCAAAGGGATGAAAGGTTGAGTGAACCTTGCCCAGTCGAGAGTCGAACTCTCGACCTGTGGTGCGGCAGTCAGATGCCCTGACCACTACACCACTGGGCTTAAAAAACATACTAAAGCCAGCCTTAATAACATAAAAAAATGTCAAGGCAATCCAAGTATATGTACGAGAGGTTGAGCAGAGAGATCAAATTCATAAGCACTTTTCAATTATGTTGGAAAGTATTTAAAAAAATCTTTTCTATCAAACATTTTATAAGAAACATTGATGTGATTCCCTTTAAGTTGGATAATAAATCATTTTTTTAGATGACATTCAGCAAGTTAAAGAGCTGATATTAAAAAAATATTTCAGTTACTTTACGCAATTAAATTTCATTATCGATGTTTCACACACGCGTAATAAACACTTTTCCGCGGAAGATCAATCAACTCTTGTATCAACCCTCAGAAAAAATTCAAAACCTTCAACATCAAAATTTTACCTTGCGTCTAGCATGGATTTTTTTCTGCTCTTTACTTTTTTTAATGAACGGACAGTTATCTTCATGAGTTGAAAAAAAATAAATCTTGTCTTAAATATTTTGAAAAACATAAGGACAAGTATTCGCAAAAAAATGTTCTACACTGTAAAAAAAATTCTGTGAAGTTACTAAAGTTTTTCTAGGAAACTTGGATTCCTAGAACTTTTCATGTAACGGCAACAACAAAATTTCATGTAACAGACACACTTTTGCGCCGAAAATCAAAAAATCTGTAAGGTTACTAAGAATTTTTTTGGAAACTGGGATTCCGAGAACTTTTCATGTAACTGCAGCCAGGGTTACAAATAAAAGTTTAGTAAGATTACTGAAATTTTAGCAGATTCATTTGTAAAGTTACAGATTTTTGTAGCTTTACAAAAACTAGCTTTGTAGATTTGAAGCTTTTTTCGTACAGTTACAGGTGAAAGTTTAGTAAGCATGTAACTTTACATCTGTAGAACTACAGATTTTTTTTTACAGTGTAGCAATCTCTCATAAAAGGTAAAAATAATAATAATAATAATAATAATAATAATCGAAGATACAGGAAGTTCGGAAAAGAAAAAGACAATCGGCGAGACAAAAGTAAAAAAAGTTTTTGGTTTTCAAGATTTGTTTGAAATCAAAGGAATTATTCTTGTCGGAATAAGAATATAGGTATGGAGTGAGAAGTGGGTAAAAGGCTCACACAGCAAAATTTAAGAAGGATTTAGTGTGGGATGAAAATATTTAAAGACATGATTCCACACCAAATAAAATTCCCGAAAAGTTTTCTTATTATATCAAATATTTTAAACTGACAAATTTTACAGACAGGAAAAAAAATCTGTTAAAATAACAAAAAAGATTTTATAAATTACGAGATTCAAATGAAGCCTTTCCAAAATTTATGCAGGAAGAAAAACTATCAATTTTACTCTTTTATTAACCTTACTGCAGTTATAAACCTGTCTTTGGATATTTCCTCCCACACTAAATCCTTCTTAAAATTCGCTGAGTGAGCTCGTTACTCACTTTTCAATCCCTACCTATCTCATTATTGCAGCAAGAATAATTCTTTTGATTTCAAACGAACCTTGAAAAAAAAAAAAAAAAAATAACTTATAGCTCGCAAATTTTGCGTTTCTTTCCGGAATGTCTGCATCGTCGATTATAAAATAGGAATCATTCGAAATCAACATAAAAAAAAATTAAGATCACAGAAAGTAGTGATATCTATTGGAAAACTTTAAATATATTTCAATAAATATCTTATTTAATAGTTATGATTTCATGTTTTATCTGAAAAACTTATTGCAATTATTTAATTTTAAAATTGAGATATTTCTGAGCGAAAATCTTGTTTCAAATATCTTAGGTCGAAAGGTGTTAAAGCCAGAGGAAAAATTGTTAAACTAACTAAATATAATTTTAATTAATTTTTCAACTACTTTTCAGCAGTGAAATTACGCTTGAATTTTTTTAATATTAAAGACATGAATAATCACTTTGCTAAGAAGTCGTAAACCAACTTAGTGAAAAATGTCCAAGCCGGGAATCGAACAAGGGCCCCTGGAATAGATCTCCAGTGTTCTACCACTAAGCCACAAGGACGATGCCCAGACTGGCATCTCTCACTTATATAAGTCGGTAAGGCTGCAACCGCAGCACTAGATGGAAAAGACTCCATGAGCACACAATCTAGTGGCGAAACATGAGACGCAAATGAACGCAGCATCGGTGATTATACAATTTTAATTAATTTTTCAACTACTTTTCAGCAGTGAAATTACGCTTGAAATTATTGAATACTAAAGACGTGAATAATCACTTTGCTAACAAGTCGTAAACCAACTTAGTGACTATTTGTTAGCAAAGTGATTATTCACATCTTTAATATTCAATAATTTCAAGCGTAATTTAACTGCTGAAAAGTAGTTGAAAAATTAATTAAAATTGTATATTCACCGATGCTGGGTTCATTTGAGTCTCATGTTTCGCCACTAGATTGTGTGCTCATGGAGACTTTTCCATCTAGTGCTGCGGTCGCAGCCTTACCGACTTATATAAGTGAGAGATGCCAAGCTGGGCATCGTCCTTGTGGCTTAGTGGTAGAGCACTGGAGATCTATTTCAGGGGCCCGGGTTCGATTCCCTGCTTGGACATTTTTCACTAAGTTGGTTTACGACTTGTTAGCAAAGTGATTATTCACGTCTTTAATATTCAATAACTAAATATAGTTTTAAAAACTACGAGTATTCTATTGAAAGCTTGGCAATATTTATGCAGAAAGAAAGAATATCAATTTTACTCATTTATTAGTATTAACCCTTATTTAACCAAAAGCTTTCAATAAATATCTTACTTAAAAATTATGATTTTGTACTTTTATTTTCATTTGTGTGTATGTTGTAAAACCTTAGGAAATTATTTAATTTTAATGTTGTGATCTTCTTAATGAAAATCCTTATATAAAATATTTATTATTTCCCCGTAAAAATGATATTGTAACAATATTTAAATATTGCTGCACTAGATGGCAGCACTAGACGATCGTTCCTTATTATAGCGGCTGCTAAATAGTTTTATCCCATCATCCCTTGCGTTATTTTTTTTACGCAAAGAGTTCTACGGCACGCAATGTAGAAGGTGCGAAATACAAGCTGTCTTGCTTGTTTTTCCCCCGGAGTTTTATGAGAAGCGGGAAATGATAAGATGTTTCTTTCGAATCAGCGGATTTCGCCTGAAGTTTTTAAAGCCTGTACATATGTATTATAATTGTACATATTCGTGTTAAATGACGTATCCTTGTATCTTTTTATGATCTATTAAAAATTTTGTACCAAATCTTAGAGTGGCGGATCTAATTTTGGAGTGATGAGTCCGTCATTAAATATTGTGGCCCCCTACTTATGAAAAATAAGGGAGCTATAATATGTATTACTATTGCTTTTGTATAGGTCTAAAATTTAATCTATGGTATAAATTCCTGATACTTAAGCAAAATAAATTTTAAAGAATATGACCAGCTATAAAAAATTCATTTCATTAAAGAATTTTTTTATGAAGTCATTTTTTTTTTTTCGTTTTTAATGAAGAGTTGAAAATTTGCATGTCTTAAGTTGAATAATAAATCCCCTTTCATATGTCCTTTTGAAAAGCTAAAAGCTGAGATTTAAAGTAGTCCTATTATTTTAAGCAATGACATTTTATTATCTATGTTTCACATACGCGCAATAGATAATTCTTTACAAGACATCAATCAAATCTGTAACAAAAAAAATTCCACGTCCTGAACAACGAAATTTCACCTTACGTCTGACGTCAATTCCCCACACCCCCATCTTTACTCTTTTCTAACGAGCGAATAGATATTTTCTTGAGAAAAAAAAAAGTGTCTTGCGTTGGAGATTTTGGAGAGCAAAAAGTACAAAGAAAAGTATTTACAGAAAATTTTGCTAACAAACCCTCGTGAAAGGAGAAAAAAATAATCGAAGCTTCAGACATTTTGGAAAACAAATGCAAAATTTAAGAGTCAGAAATTAAAAAAGATTTCGCTTTTCAAGATTTATTTGATATCAAACGTATTACTCTTGCTGGAATAATGAGATAGGTGGAGATTGAAAAATGGCTAAAGGGCTTACTCTCCGAAATTTAGGTAGGTTTTAGTATGGGAAGAATTTTTTTAAAATAACGTTTCCACATCAAATATCTTAGGCTAAAAAACTTTATATCCGGTGAAAATAATTAAACTAGCAAACAAGATTTTATAAACCACGCGTATTCAAATGAAGCATTGACAAAATTTATGTAGAAAGAACTAATACGTATTTTACTCTATCATTATACTATGTATTATACAATATAATATACTATCTATTTTATTACTTTTATTTACTTATCAGATTAGATTGATTTCATGGATATGTTTGTACAGAAATACTTGTAGCATAGCTCCCTACATTTACGCTTTTCTAATGCCACTAAAATTTAATACATTATTTTGCCTCTTTTAATCTCACATTTTAGGGTTTAAAAAAAATCAAAATTTTATATTAAGTTTTAATGGTAACATAAAATCGTAAAAATTCACAGCTATGCTGTCAGCTATATTTTGTTCTTAAGGCTCTGGTAAAACGCTGCGCGCAAATTGTAAAATATTAAATTAATTGGAATTCAACATAAAAAATTTAAGATCACACGAAACAGCGCATCTATTGAAAAACTTTTAATTAATTTCAATAAATAACTTGTTTAAAAATTAGGATCTTACATTTTAATTTTCAAATTTTTCAAGATTACACGAAAGAGCGCTAGCTACTGAATGACTTTTAATCAACTTCAATAAATAACTTGTTTAAAAATTATGATCTTACATTTTAATTTTCAAAATTTTTATGAATACAGAAAAGAGCCTTTTAATCAGTTTCAATAAAGAACTTGTATAACCTCTTCAGTTCCGAAGCTAAAATAATAAAACAAATGCTTATTCATTGTTTTCTTCCAAACAAAATGACATCGTAAATGACATAAAAAATATTTTTTCTGAAATTGATCCTTTAGGCGCTTAGTAATTTAGTTCAAAAATATGGATCTGAAACTACAAACCCCCCTAAAAACATCATTTAATACCCGTTAACCTAAATTAACGCAATCACAAATTTAAGAGCTTTAAACAAATAAATAATCTACAAATCCTCGAAAATTTTTATTGAAAAAGATTTAAGTTAAATACTTATGAAAATTTCTCACTTTCTTGATCATATTGTCTTTTGGGCATTTTTAGGCATTTTGCAAACTCAGATGAAAATAACATTTAATTTATGTGGGAATCAGCTTAGATGCTGCCATTTATTAATTTGCTTTGAACGCAAAAAACATTCAGCTATTAAGTAGTGATGTGAAAATGTAAAAAAAAAAAAAAAAAAAAAAAAAAAAAATAGAACATTTTAGTTTTTATGAGGAAAAGAACAGAAGTCCCCGTATGGGGTCCCAGGGCCGAAGGGATTAAAAATTACATTTTAATCTTCAAAATTTTTAAGATTACAGGAAAGAGCCTTTTAATCACCTTCAATTAATAACTTGTTTAAAAATTAGGATCTTACATCGAACTTTTTGAGATTACAGGAAAGAGCATTGAAGAGTTTTGAAAGAGACTATTGAAAAAGTTTTAATCAGTTTCAATAAATAACTTGTTTAAAAATTATGATCTTACATTATCTATTGAAAAACTTTTAATCAATTTCAATAAATAACTTATTAAAAAATTATGATCTTACATTTTAATTTTCAAAATTTTTAATATTACTGGAAGGAGTGCTATCTATTAAAAGGTTTTTAATCTGTTTCAATAAATAACTTATTTAAAAATTATGATCTTACATTTAAATTTTCAAGATTACACGAAAGAGCACTTTCTGTTGAAAAACTTTTAATCAGTTTCAATAAATACCTTGTTTAAAAAGTTACGATCTTACATTTTAATTTTCAATCCTTTCTGTGAGAAACTTTTAATAATTATCTAATTTTAAAATTGAGATATTCTGAGCGAACATCTTGTATGAAACTTCTTAGGATGAAAAATTTTACTCCCGGAGGAAAAATTGTTAAACTAACTAAAAGTGATTTTAAAAACTACGACTATTCAAACGAAAGCTTGGCACTATTAATACAGAAAGAAAAAACAATTTTGCTCCTTTATTAGTATTAACCTTATTTATCAAAATACTTTGATCTGAGTAATATGTTTTATACAGAAGTGTTTTCGATACAGATTTTTATTCTTTAAGATAGGGAAAACGTAATGCACAAATTGTAAAGTAGGAAATTAATTTTGGAATTAAACATTAAAAATAATAATAATTTCACAGGAAACAATATTACCTATTAAAAAAAAGTTTTAATTCTTTTTAATAAATATCTTATTTAAAAATTATAATTTTCTACTTTAATTTTCAGGGTTTTTTTTTTTTTTTTTTTTTAGTAAAAACCTTATGAAATTATTTAATTTTATAAAGATGAGATGTTCCTGTTGATAATCCTGTAGGTAAAATATTTATTATTTTATGCAAAATAGTTTTTACTATGGTTTTTGTACAGGTTATAAAACTCTTCTATGGAAAAATTTTCTGTTATAATAATAAAATAAAGTTAAAAAAAACTAAACAGCTATAAAAAATTATGTTCTCAACGAAATATTTTTTTTATATAAAATTAAACATGAAAATTACTTGAAAACATCAAACTAAGTTGATACTTGCTAAAAGTGATCAAAATATATTTACAAGACAAAAATAAATACCTTTATTTATAAAGATCGACAAGTTTCATCGCTCAAAACGACGACATTTTCAAGATCAATAATGATACAAATATTTTCGGAAATTTTTTTAAATTGAAAACTGGTCAACAAAAACTAGAAAACAGGAATTCTGCTTTTTCAGAATTTAGTGTCGCCCCCGATGACAAAAAAATATATGTATATAAATATAGATACAGAAGAGTCCCAATTATCCGAGTTAATCGAACTTATACACTGTAAAAAAAACGGATTAAAATACGGAAATACTACTGGCAATCTAGACGCTTTTCTAGACTATTTCCGTATTTTAACAGAACTTTTTCCCGGTAAATTACAGAAAATTTTACGTTAATTTCCAAAAAAACGGAATATTTTCTGTAATTTGCCGGGAAAAAGTTCCGTTAAAATACAGAAATAGTACTGGCGTCTGGATTGCCAGTAGTATTTCCGTATTTTAGTCCTTTTTTTTTACAGTGTACCTTTGGAATGGATCATTTTCTTCTGATGGACTGATGGCTTCCATTATTATGAAACAGTCATTATAAATGAAGTGTTAGGTGAAGATGAATGATCAGCCGTAAAAAGTTAGAACTCTGATTTTCTGGTCAGAATGGGGGGGGGGGGGAGGGGTCATAATTTTTTCTTTACAAAAAAAAATTATGGCCATTTTTTTTTTTTTTTTTTTTTTTTTTTTTTTTTTTTTTTTTTGTTTCACCTAACACTTCATTTATAATGACTGTTTTATAATAACGGAAGCCATCAGTCCATCAGAAGAAAATAACTCGGTTAAGCGGGACTCTACTGCAGTACAAAACATATTTCAATTTTAAGACTTAAAGCACACGTTTCATTTTATGTAAAAAGACGTCATTCGCATCCGCTTAAGAATTCCACATTTACGATCTACTCTTAAACATCTACAGTAAAGCATGCATAGCACATCACTATCGCGAAATAATGCACAAATGCAGCAAAAAGATGCCGTCATTCAAGAAATCCACAAAAAAGGCTATTTAATGATTCATAGATACTTAAAATTAAATATAGTTTATAATAGCTCCATTGCTTTAACAGAAATCATTCGTTTATATTTTTTTCAAAATAGCACGTATTTTAATTACATTTTCTTTCGGTTGTTATGAAAAAATGGCAACAAAAATATATAAGTATTATTTTAGAACTATTTTTCCTTTACTTTCTACAGAAATGGAGTACTCCCGTTGCCAATATTAAGCAAATGGCTCTAAAAACTACAAAAAAATTAATATTTCAAAAATAAATGGAGATACAGTTTTCAAACAAAATGCATTTAAAAGAACTTTTTTCCTTCCAATACGACGGTATAAAAATCGAAAATGTGCGATGCTTAGAAGTTTAAAAAATTGCTATAGAGTATTTAATCGTACTGCTTTGTTTTACAGTTGGCTTCTGTAAGGTAACGTTATTTTTTGGAATACACAAAATAAGCTGGGAGAAAGAAATAGCATACCGTGCCGGGGGCTAATAACGCGATCTCAGGCATAGTGATTCAGACTCCATGGAGCTTCCTAAACTTTGGAAAAAGATGCTTTGTAGAATAATGAAATAATAGTATAAAATAATTCACGTTCACAAATATCGATTTTTTACTATTGCAGTTGATTTTATTATGCATGAGATCGCTTGATATTTGTTTACCAGTTTTCAATTTAAAATTTTCTGCGAAAATATTTTTATCATTATAGATCTTGAGAATGCCGTCGCTTGAGCGATGAAACATGCTACTTTTAACCCGTACGCACATGTGCCTATTTTTGTAACGTTAGCACACGATTGAGATAAATCTCACCCCATTTTATTTTCCATTATATTTTTAGCTAAATACGTTTTTAAAACAAATCTACCGCTATATATTGTAAAAAGAGTTCCATTGCTTTTTAGCGTAAAATTCATGCTTTTCAGATTTTGTAGCAGTTTCTGTAAAAAAATCACTTTTTTTTTTCGAAAGCATGCAAACAATTTATTTTACACCTTAAAACATGAATTATTTCACAAAATTGGTATTAATTAAATGTAATACTTTTCCCCAATATATACAAGTATCTTTTATGTTACTGTTTCATTAAAATTATTTCAGTGTGTGTTATTCCGTAAGAAATGAAACTTTCGTACACGCGCGGGGTTATTTAATCACGAGAGGTACATTTATCCCCTCCTACTGAACAAAGAAAAGCATTCCTTCACCTACTCCTGCTCGACCTTGACCTTGTAAGGTACAATGTAGATCAGAAGCCTCTTCAAAAAATGTATCCTTTTTTTCGAAAGAAAAAAATGTGATTAGGATAATTTTAGCGCGTGTGCTTACGGGTAGGTATTTATTTGCCTTGTATATGTATTTTTATCACTTTTAGCAAATATTTACTTAGTTTGAAATAATTTTTATCCCTTTTAGTAAATATTTACTTAGTTTGAAATAATTTTTATCACTTTTAGCAAATATTTACTTAGTTTGAAATAATTTTTATCACTTTTAGAAAATATTTACTTAGTTTGAAATAATTTTTATCACTTTTAGCAAATATTTACTTAGTTTGAAATAATTTTTATCACTTTTAGCGAATATTTACTTAGTTTGAAATAATTTTTATCTATTTTTATTTTCCTTAAGAAGAGTTAAAATCTTGTTTAATATTAACACAATTATTCTAAATGGTAAATAAATTAAATCACACGAAATCTCAACTCATAAGAGTTGAAAGAAAAGTTGTCTGTCATAAGTTGAATAATAAATTTACTTTTTAAATGTTATTTTGCAAAGCTAAAAGCTGAGATTTAAAATATTTCTGCTCTTTCAAGCAATGAAATTTCATTATCGATATTTCATGTACGCACACAATAAAGGCTACTTTATAGGGTATCAATCAACTTTTGCAAGAGAAAAATTTCCAACTCTCAACATCGAACTTTTTACCTTACGTCTGACATGGATCTCTCGCACCCCTCCCAACTCTCTTTACACTTTTCTACTGAGCGAATGGTTATTTTCTTCTGAAAAAAAAATCTTGTGTAGGAAATTTTGAAAAGCAAAAAACGAACGGAAAGGTATTTGCAGAAAATTTCCCTAACAATCCCTCATGAAAGAAGAAAAAAATTATCGACGACGCAGAAATTTTGGAAAAGAAACGCAAAATTTGCGAGCCATAAGTGAAAAAATTTTTGGTTTTCAAGGTTCGTTTAAAATCAAAAGAATTACTCTTGCTGCAATAATGAGATAGGTGGGGATTGATAAGTGGGTAACGAGCTCACTCAGCGAAATTTAGGAAGGATTTACTGTGGTAGAAAAGTTCAAAGACAGGTTTCCACACCAAATAAAATTCTCAAAGAGTTTTTTTATTCAATCAAATATTTTAGGCTGTCAAATTTTAAATCCAAGGAAAAAATATTTAAACTAACGAAAAATATTTAAAAAACTACGAGTTTTCAAATGAAGCCTTATCAAAATTTATGCAGAAAAAAGAATATCAATTTTACTCTTTCATTAACTTTATTTACGAGAACAGATTGATTTGATAAAGAAGTTCTGTATGCAGAAATATTTATTAAGTATAATTTTATACTTGAAATTCTGGAAAAGCCCATCACCATGATTTATAGTATGACAATTTTGTATGACAGTTGATATTTAAACAAAGCTTTTCGAAAAATTTTACGGTACAATCGTGAGAAAAAAAAAAAAAAAGTAAACACCCCCTACTAACTCTGAAACAAATTATTCTAGAAGAAAGTTACTAGTACAAAACGACTGGAAATAAAGTCTACTTTTAAATTATGTACATCGAATTTGATTAGGGGGCCATCTATATATCAAAACGAAACCAAACTTTCTGTTTTTCAATAGCAATACCCAAGTACTTAAGACGCCATAAATAAATTCTACATCCTTCAACTAGCCTAAAAACAAATGTTCATGAATCTCATACGATTAATTTAAGAGAAATTAATTATTTTAAATTGAGCATATTTTAGGGGCTGTATCCAAACTGAAGTTCGGTACTCACTTGTTGAAATGCTACTGAATGACTACGTCACTTCTATTAATGCGTTATTTCTTGCGAATAAGACCATTTCACTCTCTTAATATGTTTTGACTTTTATCAGCCCAAATGTTTGAATAAAATCAGTAAAACATATTTTTTCTAATTATGCTTTTCTGCACATCATAGACGGTCCCTTAAACCATCATTTTATCGTTTCTTAATTATAATTTGAAAACTACGTGGAAGAAAAATTTGAAATTGAGAATTCACATAAAGGAGGACATAATAAATATAAATCTATCCAAAAAATTGTAGGTTGCAATTCATATTTTTTCCGAATATTAAATTCCTAATTCATATTATAATTTTTTTTTTTTTTAAATAACACGTTCAATGTATTTATGTTTGAGTTTTTTAGTACTAGGTTGAGCAAAAAGTTCTGGGAAATTTGTGAAAGTTGCGTTGCTATGCGCAAATTAATAACAAAAGCAACAAGGATTATTTTTCAAAGTAGAGACCATCATAGTCCACAATTTCTGCCATCGTTCTGCCAGATTCCGGATTTGCTAGAAGTACCATGGAAGTACCATGCTCTTTCGAATCGAAAAACTCTTGACACGCTTCTTCGACTTCATTAAAGGGTTCAAATTGACTACCCTTGAAAAGTGTTGCATTGATCGAAAGAGGTGATAATCGGATGGAGCCACGTCTGGACTGTAGGCGGGGTGTGGAAGAATTTCCACGCCGTCCAACTGTGCAAACTTGTCCTTCGTCCTTCGGGCCACGCCGCCGTACCAACTCCTTTACCCTCATTAATCTCATCGACGGCTTTGAGAATCATTAGACCTTTTCTCCAATAATGCCGGATCAACACTCACAAAGCATACTGTTCAATAGCAATTTGGAGCCGAAATTACTGAACTCCTATAGATATACCACTAGTACTCCTATATATGATACAAATTCTGATAACTATTAGATTAAAAATTTCCCAGAACTTTTTGCTCAACCTAATATTATAACCACACAAACATTTATCACATTAGGATTATCATTTCAGGCGATATAGATAAAAATATGAAAATGTAATTTAACATTAGAAGCTCTAAATTTTGAAGGTTTATAATTCAAAAACGTATCATGCAAATGACTTGGAATGCCGTTTTTTAGGCATTGTTTGAACCTAAAACTAAACTTTGTGTCTATACAATCCACATAAAGGATCTGTGCCGACAGTGCCCATCCCTGTTTTCTTGACCCTGGGCCCCGAGGTGCTATACAACATACGTCGCGGCCAGGTGGCCAGTCTGACACGAGACCCTCGGTGTTTAGTTCCCAAACAAGCTTGGTATTCATTTTACCGACCCCGAAGGGATGAAAGGTTGAGTGAACCTTGCCCAGTCAGGGGTCGAACTCTCGACCTGCGCGCGGCAGTCAGTCGTTCTGACCACTACGTCACTGGGTTTCCCTAGTTTGAACAGCAGATTTTTAAAATATTGTCAAAATAGAGTGTTACTATGGAAAAAAAACAAAGTTTGGTCCGGTTTTTATTTTTAGATGGCCCCCTAAGCAAATTTTATATACATCATTTAATAGTAGACTTTATTTCCAATCGTTTGGTACCAGTAACTTCCTTCTATTATTATTAGTTGAAGAGTTAGTATGGGGCGTGTCATAAATATTTTTTATCATGCCAATCAATTTTGTTCTTTCAGCGGAAGATCTTGAATGAAAATTGTCGTGGTAGGAAATAGTGTTCTAGTATGTGAGTCCACAGGCATAAAATATGAAACATATTTGGAAAGCAACATGTTTTAAGTGTGACTTATGCTTATGCATTTTCGTATAGTAAGTGGTTCGTACATGTTTTAAGCTTAACTATGCTTATGTATTTTCGTATAATAGGTGGTTCGTGTTGTGATAAATTCAGTAGGTGATATTCCCCCAGAAGTGAATCCGGAAAAAAATGTCTGAATTAACAGGGCGTTCGTGGATACTCCTAATAGTGTTCGAGTATGCGTTCCACATGCATAAAATAGGAAACATTTTTCGAAAGCAACATGTTTTAATAGCGACATATGCTTATGCATATTCGTATAACAGGTGGTTCGTATATAGTGCTGAATTCAGAAGGGGATATTCCTCTCCCCTCTCCAGAAGTTTTAATTTAGTTATGGAATATTAGCTGGAAACAAATGATGAGCTATTTATATAATTTAAGCGTAAACGGATTTATCTTTCGTGATCGTTTCACGCGATAGAGGTACATTTGAGAAAAATTCATGCTTAAAAGTTATTTTTAAAATAATAAAAATTGCTTAGATTGCGATACAGTTTTAAACACATTTCAATATTGTTTTCATACAAATTGCATTTGAAAGTACATTTTTTTCCCTATTCGAAGGTGAAAAAATTGAAAGTGTGTGGTATTTAAAAGTATTAAAAACTGCAATAAAAGTTAATAGAAGTTAAATGGACAGTATTTCTGTGACGTCACAATTGGTGAAATGGTGATTTTTATAGCCTCGAACCGAAAGGAAGAATAGGGTCCAATTCTTTATGGATTATTAGCTCAAACAATTGCTAAACTATTTATATTCTTTTAATTGTAAACGGAATTTTCCGTAATCGTTTGCATGCGGTAAATACAATGAACAGTATTCCTGTGACGCCACAATTGGTAAAATAGCGAATTTTATAGCCTCGAACCGAAAGGGAGTATATGGTCCATTGAATCGACCACTGTTGCCGCCGTCAAAATGACGTCAACGTTACGCGCAGACACGTTTGCCCTTTATAATATAGATAGTGTTTTTCATTGGAGATATTCGCGATGAAATAGGACTATTACAGAAATATTGTCTTTACATTCGACTTATTCGCAGTGGAATTTCATTATTACAGAAATATTGCAGAAATATAATTGGCATTATAATATTACATTTGAAATATATGAATGCATCACACGCCCATACGTTTAACATTAGAGAACGGAATTCGGAAATTGACTGGCTCTCCATGAGTGGGTGGCTTCATTTTATTTCATGTAATTAATTTGATGTTTTCAAGTACTTGATTATGATACGACGCGATGTCAATGAAACCTTCATCCTACTGATGCAACTCCTGCTACATTTAATAACAATCACTTATCTTCAATAAATGCTCTAACCTATGCGTGATATGTGAATTGCTTTTCTAATTGCAACAACAATTAATATCCCAACTAGCTGTTTAACACGAACGGGAGTTCACGAATTTAATTCTAAAACTATTCTTCGCAAAATATTTTTCTACTACTGTGCATTTTTTTTTAAATGAAATTTAATTTATCATGTTGCTATGGCAGCAGACGATAAAAGGTTATCTTTAGAATAAGGAAATAAAAAGAATAAAAAGTTTTGTTGATGTTTGCGATAAAATATTTTTCTTTATTTAAAAAAAAAAAAATCTAATAATTAAGCGCAATTAAGTAATCTCTGATTATTTGAATGCGAGGTAAAAGATTTATCGTAATACCCGCTACAGCTTCTTAGTATTGCAGCGTGGCGTACGTAATATGTATGTATATCTCACATTGCAGTAAACATTTAGAACTGGTTAGAACTCGCGATTACGGGTTGAACATTAAAAAGGCAGAAATTCGTCAAAAACATAAATTAAAAAAATCTATTTAAAATTTTCGAATTTTTTGCCCCAAACGTTTATGGACCACCTACCAGCAACCCGTATGCCAAATTTCGTAGCCCTGCGCACTGTAGTTTCCGCATTTTTGAGGTTACATAAATAAGCGCACGGATTTTGGTAGGACTTTTGGTAGTAACCATAGGGTAGATGTTAGCCATATACCTTTAGTTGGAAGTTATTAGCGAACAGTTATAAATTAATATAGATTTGAGATAATTTTTTAAAATCAAAATAATCAAAATCAAGTTAAGAGGAGGTACTTCTTCTTTGTGTCAAAATTTTCTTTTCTTTTCTTTCTTTCTTTTTAGCCCCCGGTACGGTATGCTATTTCTTTCTCCCAGCTTATTTTGTGTAGTCTCCAAAAAATAACGTTACTTTACAGAAGCCAGCCGTAAAACAAAGCAGTACGATTAAATACTGTAGCAATTTTTTAAACTTCTAACCATCGCACATTTTCAATTTTTAGACCGTCGTATTGAAAAAAAAAGTACTTTTGAATGCAATTTGTTTGAAAACTGCATCTCCATTTATTTTTGAGATATTAATTTTTTTTTTTGTAGTTTTTAGAGCCATTTGCTTAATATTGGCAACGGAAGAACTCCATTTCTGTATAAAGTGAAAGAAAAATAGCAATTATATCTTTTTGTTGCCATTTTCCCATAAAAACTGAAAAAAAAATTAATTAAAATGCGTGATTTTTTGAAAAAATATAAATGAATGATTTCTGATAAAACAGGGAGCTATTATAAACTAAATTTAATTTTAAATATCTATGTTAGTATATTTGTAATAATACAAACAAATGAAGGCCTGTGAATCTTTAGATAGCCGATTTTTTTGTCGAGTTTTTTGAATGACGAAATATCTTTTTTTATTATTTGTGTATTATTTAGCGATAGTGACGTCCTAAACGTACTTTACTGTACATGTTGTTTAACACTGGATTGCAAATGATAAATTCTTCAGCGGATGTTGATGACGTCACTTTATGTAAAATAAAATCTCGTGTTATATAAGTCTTAAAAGTGAACTACAACGGAGTCCCGATTATCGGAGTTTCTGCTTTCACCGAGTTATTTTCTTCTGATGGACTGATGACTTCCATTATTATGAAACAATAATTATAAATGAAGTGTTAGGTGAAGATGAAAGAGCAGCCGTAAAAAGTTAAAACTCCGATTTTCTGGTCAGAATGGGAGAAAAAATAATGGCCATAATTTTTTTTTTTTTTTCCGGGGGGGGAAAAAATGACATTTTTTCCCATCAGAAGAAAATGATCCATTCCAAAGGTATAAGTTCGATTAACTCGGATAATCGGGACTCTACTGAATCTATACTTATAAACATATATATATATATATTTTTTTTTTTTTTTTGTCATCGGGGATGACACTAAATTTTGAAAAAAGCAGAATTCCTGTTTTCTAGTTTTCTTTTCTTTTCTTGTTGCCAACATCAAAATGACCGGCATGTTCTTTATAATATGGATGTATTGGAAGGTTTGCAGGCAATTCTTCTTCTTATTATTATTTTACACTACGTAAATAGAGCATTTATCTTACCGCGGAACCCCTGCCATTTTTAATAGCAATAACGTTTATTCATTTCCTTTTCATTCGTCTGTAGCTAATGGCGGGTTAAATAACAGCATTCAACATACATTTGTTGCATTTAACACAACCACTGCAGAGTCTCATTATGATGACAAATGACAGGGAGCACGAAAGTTGTTGCTGAGAGATATTTCTATCCTGAATTGCCAAGTAAAAGAATGTTTGAATATTTCCAATATTTCTACGAGAAGAAATCGGATTTTAACAGATAAGTATATATCAAGTTTTAGTACGTGTTTTTTTTTCTTATATTTTAAGTAAAATTTTCACAATTATTGGAGATAGAAAACAAAACTACAACAAAAACAGGTAAAATACAGAAAAGAAGTCCGTTACTTCACTGTAATAAAGAGACAAATGTTTCGTAACCCTTTCGGGTACAATTTTTTTTTCAGTTTTGACAAAAAAAATTACTTTTAAGTTAATAATGTTAATAGTGCACTGCAAAAAAAAAAAAAAAAAAAAAAAAAAAAAAGGGTGGGGGGAGGGAAGAAAGAAAATTGTTAGTTTTGGGGTACAATAAACCGTAAAATAAGCAGTAATATACGGTATATCATTGCTAGTATATTTATCAGACGGTATACTACTCCTCATTTATGGTTTCTTACTGTTAATTTTACGGCATAATACTGGCAACTGGGATGCCAGTATTATACAGTAAAATCAACATATTTTTTTCATTGTAGCTATCCAAATAGATTTACTGTAATTAAAATAATAAAACTTTACATAAATCACCATAAAATCAAAGGAATTCACAGGACGCATTTCGAGCTGGAAAAATATAATAGCCCGTCATCAGCTACTGTAAAACACGTGCCCGTACACGTGTTTTACAGTTCGGATTAAATTTACGCAGAGGAAAGTTATTGGGTGTTTAAATTTCAGGATTTATTTTCAGGATATTTAACTGTATATTTGGGATATTCTATGATAGTGCATCGTTACATACTTGATTAATTTAACACTATAAAAACTACTCGGAAACGTTCCGAAAGTAGGTGGCAGCAAAAAAAACTTTGTTTTTATGAATACTACTTTAAGGGAGCTCAGGGCTTGATCGATACCGAAAAACATGTAAACAGAGCTCTCGCTTCGAATGCACATAAAAACAGAAGTATTCAATGTAACTAATTCATACTTCGTGATATTTTTAAGGTACGTTTGTAGTCTTATAAAATTATAAAATGAAGTACTTCAATGTAATGAAAGAAAAAATACAGCAAAATCTATATAACACAATTTTCGAAAAAAAAATTAGGTGTTATATCACCACCCGCAAGATATCTTAACGTTGAATTGACATAAGAACCTAATTTTTGCTTTAAAATAATCAGGAAACTTTACTCTATAGAATGAATTAAGGATGTAACTATCACTCAAAGGAGACCTTATTTAAAAAACTCTCAAATTTGAAAATTTAAAAACCCTAAAAAATAAAAGTTTTTTCCCTTATAAATACGCAAAATATTAAGCTATCTAAAATATATTAATTCATTCTATAGATAATGATGTTATATGGATGCAAAAAAAATTTTAAGCCATTCCATCAAATAGTTTTTTTTTTAATCTTACGGATAGTCGTCAAAAATCAAGTTTTGAGAAAACGCGACTTAAAGTTGTAATTAAATGGGTGCGGCTATGAAAGTGATTGTTACGTAAATGCTTATAACTCCGTTAAAAATGCAAATATTTTTATGCGGTTTTTTGCACTGTGTTCAGAAGTAATTGAGTAATCAAAATAGATACTACAAAAAATCAATTTTTTGAAAAGTTTTCAAACCCTGGGCCCCCTTAAAGCACGAAAATATATTGGTTTCTGAGGTGCCTAAAGATGAAGAACACATTTCGGAATCATGGGTTACGCGGAAGAGGTTATTGCATATTTTCGTTCGTGGTTATACATATAAAGTTTTCTTAGATTAAGAAACTTCTCTCTTTTAACACTCTCCAACAAAGTTGAAAAATATTTAGGAATTCAGTTTGTCTGTCCGAATTATAAATCGCGTAAATATAGTGCGAGTACCATGAAATTGGTATATGCTATTGGGATTTAATATCGTATGTTCGGTATTGAAAATGAAGCGTGTAGCACTCACGGTTCATTTACAGGGCCACTCAAAACAATTCTATTACATTACTGTCTACTGGGGAGAAATCGTTTGCGGTGTATTTTATCGATATTTACACTATCTCTCTATTCTAAAAAAAAGTAACTACCGCTGTCACCGCCGCCGCCGGTTTTGATTTTTTTGTGACCGAAGGCCTTTCTTCGTTAATATTAACAAAAATAATGCATACAAAAATATGAAAATCGGTGGTTTTATACAGAAATGTTTGATAAACACGCTGATGCAGACAGTTTTCAAATCGAAGAATTATTTTAAGAGTTATTTAATGCTAAAGTTGGACAAAATCGTTCCACTAAAAAAGTTTTATAGCAGCAAAAACTATACATTGCAGTGTAATCATTTTTAGATCATTTTATGCGTTAGAATTTGCCGGAGTGCAGATTGCATTAATTTTTTTATTTTGACTCATTTTTTCAGGTTTCATTTCTATTTTAAATTCAAATTTTCAGCATTTCTAGAGATATTTTTTACAGATTTCAGAAAATTGTACTAATTTAAACTGTTGCCAACTGTATAAAAAGCGCAAGCAATAATGTTTGCTTCAAATTAAAAATTTATTTACACGTGACTATTATAAACAGGAAAAAAAACTTTCAAATTAGAATTAAATAATTACGTATAAAAAGCAGGAACTTATTAAAAATTACGTCATAAAAAGTATACACGTGAATTTTAAAACAGAAAGGATATTGTAAAATAATAAATTCATTAACATGCGTTAGAAGTCTTAGGAGAAATTACGTCATATTTACGTCACATTTTAGTTATTACATAAAATGAACACAAAATAATATTGCAAAAAAGTTTAAATTTAGAAATTACGCTAGACATTTATTTGATATTTTGAGAATTAATTTAAAATGTCTCATTTAAAAGAACTTTCTTTTCGCTTTGTTAAAAAATACCAGGAGACAAAGACTCTCTTTACTTAATTCCTTTTATATTAGCTTATTTTGAAATGTTGTTACACGTGTATACATCATGAAGTTATTTTTATTTCGACGTTTTATTTGTGTTTTTATTAATGTTGTACGAATTTATTTGTTCTTTCGTTATTTAAAATAAAAATTATATCAATTTGTATAATTTGGCGAGTGGTTTGGCGATTTATATAATTTGGCGAAATTGATCGACAGGATAATCAAGTAGTACCGCAGCGAATTTGGCGTTAAAATTCCCCAATCAAAGAGAAATGAATAGAAATTCGTTTATAGGGAGATCGCCACTGTTTTTTAAATTACGATTCAATCTTTCGAAATCTTTTTAAAGCCGATCAAATTAGCGTGCATTTAGTGTCTCCGGTGTCTGGACGGGGGTTGGCGAGCGTAGCTCGTAGGGGGCCGAGCCCCCTAGTTTTAAATATATATTTAATTATTTTAATATTAATTATTTTAAATATATATTTAAATATATATTTAAATATTATATATATCACAAAGGTGTACTACAAGTGGTTTCTGTAAAATCTGGTGAGTGTATAATTTATTGCTCATGTACATAGAGACACAAAAGTATTTTCCTACATTACTGGCCTATGAAGAATAATTGCTGGTAGTGCTTTTCAATTGTGGCACGCGTAGTTAACCTTTTTTTTAAAAAATATTATTTGGTGCTTATTAATTTTATGCACCATATACAGTGATACACAAAGTATACTGGCAGGGCCGGCCCAAGGCGTGTGCGAAGTGTGCCACCGCACGGGGCGCCGAGCCGGAGAGGCACCAAACAGATGAAAGGGCGTCTATAAGAGCACTGATAAACATTTTATATTCTGCATTTTTTTTTCTTTTACATTTTCTATAGCTAGGCTGGGGCCAGATTGAGAAAGGATTCTTCGTTCTGTTTAAAAAAAAATTCAAGGGCGCCGAATTTTCGCATGCAGACATCGGCTTCTGTTCTTTATCTGAATGGAATTACCTTTAAGGCTGTTCTCAAATCCAAAGGGTCAACTTTCTGACATCAGTTTTAATTCATTTTTGTTCGGAAACGCATGAAACTAGAAAATGTTATTATTCAAAAATTATGTCATCGAACTGTTTTTTCCGTTTTCTTTTAAACGCAATAGATCTTTCAGAAAATACTTTCAAAGTTGGCATTTTGAACTGAACTTCCGAACGAAAGAAGAAAATCCAGTCAGTAAGGGGAGAAAAATGCCGTGTCACGTGATCAAAATCGCTTATAACTCAATAGGTAATTGATTGATAAAAAAAAAATGGAAAACATAGTTCGATTCCAAATCACTTCCATGGTCAGGCTTTCCAATTTTACATCTTTCCGTTAAAAAATTAATTTGTAAATGTGTCAAAACTGTTTGCGCTTGTTGAGCAAAGCAGTTGGGAACAGGCTTAAGCTACTGAGAAAAGAAACATAATCACGAATCCCAGGAACCACCAGATTCAAATCTGCTTCCCTTGCGGGATGCTAATTAATTTCGACTTTAGCAGATTCATGGTGAATTCTGTCACTTCCGCCTACTTAAGCGCATTATTTCTAGAGTCCTCTTATTCCACAAGGAATCTGAGACTGCCCCCTCCTCCCCAGATGGTTGGAAAAAAAAACCGTTAAGAGCTTAAAGGGGCAAAAATTTTAAAATAAAAAACAGACAGCTTTGAAAAAGTTTTTCTTCTAACAGCTTCTGGATGTGAGCTCATTTTCTTCTGCAAATAGTCAATAGCGTTAGAGTCAGAAATTTTGCCGAAAATGAAAAGTTAAAAAAGGGCATGTAACTAAAAATATATGGGTAAATAATTCTTATTAAAATGATCTCAGTATCGAGACAATACAGTTCGGTCGTTCAATTAATTATTTTATTAAACTGCTGTAAATTGAATATTTAATAGGTAAAAATTAATCAAACCAAATATTTTTCAAGTAGCTTGATTCCTTTATTTATTTCGCTTAAATGAGTAATTTTCATGCGAATGTGAAACATAGTAGAATATTTAAAGTTACAAAGCATGCTCGTAGCATTTCAAAGTTGTCAGTTCTTGAAATTACGAAGGACGTTGCGCCCTAAACCAAGAGCGGCGGAACAATGGCCTATATGGCGCCCTGGTGCGTGTGGCAAAGATTCAGATGAGACCCCCTATAACTTGCTTTCAGCCACAATTTCTACTTATTAAAAAACAATTTTGGGGTTTGAGGTGGGGAGTGGGTATTTTAGAGTTGAGAGCCTGGGAAGTTGCCTCTTTTGCCTTTGCGATAATAAGGCTCTGATAGGAACCATTGTTTCTTTCAGACACATATCGTGGAAGGTAGTACCTCTCCGGCGCAAAACGCCCCCCCCCCCCCCTACTTGAGAAAATTTTAGAGCAACAGTACAATTCTTTTAGTGTTTAATTATTCCAATATTTGTTATCTCAAATGGACAAGAGGGGGGCGGTCGGAGCTCAGTTGACGGAAAGAGATTAAACTATTTTTAATTTTGCTACAGGCACACATTTGTTCCAAAATCTTCTCACCTCAGGGATTTCGTTCAGCTGGCGCCCATGCCATATTTTTTTTATTTATGTATTGCCCCAGATTTCCGAAACGTGGTCTGAAAGGAACACTGAGCGGAAAGCCAGTAAAAAATAACGTCATAAAAATATATAGATGTGTTATAATTATGCACTGCTTCATTCATCATTAGGGATTATTTATTAGTGGAATATAATCTTTGGCCCCTTACACAATAAATATTTTGCAATACTGAAATTAAAATAACTAAAATTTTAAGCAAATATTGTTAATTTAAAAATAAAAATTGCTGGAAATTTAACTAAAATGAAAAAAAAGACAAGACTTTTTGGAATCAGATTATGTATTTGATACCGAATAGTCAAAGTTTGTCTAAACCGAAAGGGAATTCTATTCAATATTACAGAGATTCTTCCTTATTTTGTGAAATAATTTGCACCTTAAGTACTAGAGCCCCACCAGTGGCTGAGAGGTTCTGTTTTCGAAGCTAGTAGACGGGAGGTGCTGGGTTCGATCCCAATCGCGCCCGTCGACCTAATCGTTCGGAGTTTTCGTGGTTTTCTTCGAGCCATGGATTTCCATGCGTAAATACGGGTTAGGTTCCCTTAGAAAGACCCCCACGGGGGGCACTCCCCCCTCGGGCCTATACCCCTAGTGTAGACAATCGGCCGTCAAAAATCAACCAACCAACCAACCTCAAGTATGGGAAGAACGAAATCTGCTTAGGGGTAAGGTTTCTTTGGGATAATATTGTTCTAAGCCTTTGCACACAGACTTATGGCCAAGCGTAATTTTTTTCTTAGCAGTGATGGAACAGCTGCGCCAATTGCGCCAAATCGATAATGCTGCGCATTTCTGCACCAAAACGATCATTTAAAAAAAAAAAATTGCCCCAACTGCGCAATTCAATAATAATTCTTGAGCCAAATCGATCATTTTCCACCCGAATTTCGCCAAAAGATTGCGAAAAACATGCGAATTTGGTCAAAAGCTCGTGAAAAACACGCGATGTTTCTCAAATGATCACGAAAAAAAAGTTAATTTTAACAAAGGACCGCTAATTTCGTCAAAAAAACGAGCAAAACATGGTCAAAAGATCGCGAAAAAAACGTGATTTCGTTAAAAGATCGCGAGTAAAACGCAAATTTTGTCGAAAGATCGGGAAAAACACGCGAATTTTGTCAAAAGATCGAGAAAAACGCGAATTTCGTCAAAAGATCGCGAAAAACACACGAATTTCGTGAAAGTATCGCGAGAAAAACGTGAATTTTGTCTAAAGATCGCTAATTTCATCAAAAAACGAACAAAACACGGTCAAAAGATCGTGAAAAAAATGCTAATTTATTTAAAAAATAGAGAAAACCCCCGCAAATTTCATCAAAAGGCCTCAAATGTCGTCAAAAGATCGTGAAAAACACAAAATTTTCGTCTAAATATCGCGAAAAACACGCGAATTTCGTCATAAGATCGAGAAAAACACGCGAATTTTGTCAAAAGATCACGAATAATATGCGAATTTCGTCAAAGGATCGCGAAAAAGACGTGAATTTTGTCAAAAGGGCGCTAACTTCATCAAAACACGGTCAAAAGATCGCGAAAAAATGCTACTTTCGTTTAAAGGTCGCAAAAAACACGCGAATTTCATCAAAAGATCGCGAAAAACCAGCGAATTTTGTCAAAGGATCGCGAGAAAAAACGTGGATTTTGTCAAAAAACGAACAAAACGGGGTCAAAAGATCATGAAAAAACGCTTTTTCGTTAAAATAACGTGGAAAAAAATCCCGCAAATTTCATCAAAAGAGCGCGAATAAAACGCAAATTTCGTCAAAAGATCGCGAAAAACACGGGAATTTTGTCAAAATATCTCTAAAAAACGCAAATTTCATCAAAAGGTCGCAAAAAACACGCGAATTGCGTCAAAAGATCGCAAAAACGCACGAATTTTGCCAAAGGATCGCTAATTTCGTCAAAAAACGAACAAAACGGGGTCAAAAGATTGTAAAAAAACGCGAATTCCATTAAAAGATTGCAGGAAAAACCACAAATTTCCTCAAAAAGTTGCAAAAAACCGCAAATTTTGTCAAAAGATCGCGAAAAACTGCAAATGTCGTCAAAAGATTTCGAAAAATACGCTAATTTCGTGAAAGGATAGTGAAAAGCCGCAAATTTCGTCAAAAGATTTCGAAAAACACGCTGATTTCAAGAAAGGGTCCGAAAAAAATGCGAATTTCATCAAAGGATTGCGAAAGAATACGAATTTTGGGAAAGAGTTGTGAGAAAAACGCGACTTTCGTCAAAGAATCGCAGAAAAAAACGCGACTTTCGTCAAAGAATTGCAGAAAAAACGTGAATTTCGTCAAAGAATACCAAAATGATGTTTTGATGCTCCAAAATAGTTATTTTCTGCTCCAAAATGAGCCTTTTTGCTGCTCTAAAATTGTTATTTTCTGCTCCAAAGTGGCTTTTTGCTGCTCCAAAACAGTTATTTTCTGCTCCAAAATGAACGTTTTTGCTGCTCCAAAATGGCTTTTTTCTGCTCCAAAATGAGGTCCATGCTGTTCCATCACTGTCTTAGTGATTTTATTATTTAAAAGTAAGTGAAAAAAGTAAATTTTACACCCCCCCCCCTCCTTTTTTTAAAAATTATCTACGATGACGAATTTTTTTCAAAAGGGTGGGCCAAAGGCCCTTGTGTTTTACTTTTGTATTGTAATTTTACACATTTGATAATTACTGTAAAATTGAAATTTCTCTGATTTTACAATTTACCAAATACAAACTCAAAGATGGAATTAAATTTAGAATCTGTTATCTGTTTTTGAAAAACTTTAAATTAATATCTTAAATAATTAGTAATAGTATGTAAAAAAAGTACGAATATTTAAAAAAAATTAAGACCGTAAGTCAAGCAATTTTTCTTCTGTGTGTGTGGGGGGGGGGGGGAGGGGCGGCGCCCCGATGGGTGCTCGCACGGGCGCCAAAATGCTCTTGGGCCGGCCCTGTATACTGGAGTACATTTTCGTTTACAGACCGAAATTGCTGAATGGGAATTTTAAACTGTGCTGCGCGTTTAATTGAACTAACTTTTAGCATACGATGTAGTATAAATACCAATGTATAGATCATATACAGGGTTGAAGAAATAAAATTCTGGACGCGTTGTTTTTCGTTCTTGTTTTAGAGTGTTATTTGCATGCCAGACCGGGATAAGATAACAAATACTTTTCAATTTTTATTTTAAAAGAAACTTTTTACCAACTCTGGTGCCTCAATTTAGTTTGAAGATTCAGTTTGCAATTGCATAATTCAGTCCTTAAAGTTTCAATTGACACTCTCTTTTGTAAACGTTCAGGTATTTCAATTCGTCCTCTTTCAATAATTATTAAGACTGTTTCTTTTCCATGATCGGTGTGCCTTTTCGTTTTATGGAGACGTTCCTATATACACTGGTTATCAAAAATTAAGGAAAATTCACAAAATGCCAATTTTTAAATACGGGAATACTCAAAAGGAAGTAATATAATTAGAATAATTACTATTCCTGCAAAACAGCTAGCCCATATAACATCTCATTCAGGTCACACATGGTCACAAGAGTCACAGTCACTACGGCGAAACAAAAAATAGGAAATTCGATACGTCTCTTTTATGAGTCTCAAATGACTACTATATGTGACTCCACTGACAGGTCACTGTGACTGCTGCTTTGTGGCGAGTCACCAGGTGACTTTACAATGTCATTTCATTGAGACTCCCGTGTGACTCTCATCTGGAGACTCAATTTCAAAGTCATTGTGAACGTTGCATTATGATAAATCACCAAATAATATCAAATTAAAGTCACATGGTGACTTTTCACCACTTTTCACAGTGGTGACTTTACAGTAGGGTCTCTGTTACCATTTGACAAAGTCATGTGACAGAAAGTCACCATGTGACTTTAATGTGACATTATTTGGTGATTTATCATAATGCAACGTGCACAATGACTTTGAAATTGAATCTCCAGATGAGAGTCACAGGACAGTCTCAATGAAACGACATTGCAAAGTCACCTGGTGACTCGTCACAAAGCAGCAGTCACAGTGACCTGTCAGTGGAGTCATATATAGTAGTCATTTGAGACTCATAAAAGAGACGTATCGAATTTCCTTTTTTTTGTTTCGTCCTAGTGACTGTGACTCTTGTGACCATGTGTGACCTGAATGAGATGTTATATGGACTAGCTGTTCTGCAGAGATAGTAATTATTCAAATTATATTACTTCCTTTTGAGAATTCGCGTATTTAAAAATTAGCATTTTGTGACTTTTCCTTAATTTTTGATAACCAGTGTATTAGACGCTCGTAGATTACTTTGTAATTTAAAAAAAAAAATCGTGATTCAATTAAAATTCCATGAATATATGTTTAAGATGAGGAGTTATCAGAGTGTCCTGTATATTAAAATAATAAAACTTTGTAAAAAATCACCATAAAATAAAAACAATACATAGGACGCGTTTCGAGCTAAAAATATAACAGCTCGTCATCAGCTGATGACGATCTGTTATATTTTTAGCTCGAAACGCGTCCTATGTATTGTTTTTATTTTATGGTGATTTTTTACAAAGTTTTATTATTTTAATTGCTTCATATCGCCAGTTTTCGGTGCTGTTTCGCTGTCCTATGTATTTTTTAATAATTTAAAAACAAATACTTCTTTGTATTTTATTTCCATATTTATTTAATTTATAAATTAATTATAAAAGTTAATAGCATATCATTCTTTAGAGAACCGGACTTCAGTTTACTATAGTTAATATTAACTTGTTCAAGGACGATTTTTTTTATGGTGAGAAAAAAAATTACTTTTTTTTTTTTTTTTTTTTTTTTTTTTTTTACGATTTATTCATTTTATACTAATAGGAATTCAAAAAGAATAAAAAATGGGAAAAACAATAAAAATTCACAAAAAATAATAATAACGTCCACGTTTGTGGCCGCTCAGCGATAATAGAGTTATGAGTGAAATGATTTCTCATTAAATAAAAAACAGTAAATTTCTTTCTTACATTTCTACAAATCATTAAAACTTAATATATTTAATATATTTCATATTATTTTTATCAAATATCAACGATGTGTTCAAATAATTCAACAACACTGACTGCCGAAAAATTACTTCACACTTTTTAACACTTTCCAACAAAGTTGAAAAGTGTTTATGCATTCGGTTTATTTGGCCGTTTGTCCGTCTGCCCACTCTCTAACTCCCGTAAATAGACTCGAATTTTAATGAAATTGATGAAAGTTATTTAGGGTCACCTAAGCATGTTTGGTATTGTATATGAAGTATGTGGGATTAATAGTTCATTTACAGGGGCACCCAAAAGAATTCCATTGCATTATGGTATATGGGGGAAAATTGTTTGCAGGGTATTTTAATGACATTATGCTATTTCAAATGTATTGAAACTGATATAAATCACTGAATATTTCACTACAAGATGATTGCGATAGAATATGGCGTTCATAGCATTTGACGTTCGTTTACAGGGATACACAAAAGAAATCGATTACAGTACTGTTTTTGAGTAATAATGTCTGGAAGTGCATTTTCAATTTCGGCATGCGCTTTTAAATTTAACTTTTTTTTTCATTTTACTAGTTGTATATAAATTCTATACCTCATATACAGGGCTGCACAAAAGAATTCACGTGCCATTCTCCTTATGAGCGGAAATTGCTGAAGGGGAAATTTTTTACTGTATATATGTATTTCTTAACTGAATTAAATTTTGGCATACATGTAGATAATAGACATAAATCTATATACAGGGCTGCTCAAAGAATTAGGATAATTTCCCCATTGTAGATGGAAACAGCTGAAATTGGGGTTGCAAGTGTGTTATGCGTTTCCATATGGTTGAATTAGACATAATATTTTAACTTATTAAACGGTGCAGTTTTGTTACATTATTTTGAATGTGTTGGAAAGTATTTCATAATCTATGCTTGAAGCATCATTTTTTTCTTTCTTGTTTTATATCTCTAACTGTACATCGGTGCAGCCAACCATAAAATGTTTACTTCTCTTGTTGAAGGATTCATAGTGAATAAGTAATTATAAATTTTTGTTCTTTTTATTATTGACAGTAATTATAATTATAAAAAAACTGAACGTCAAGGACGTGAAGAGGTTAAAAGAAAAAAAGAAATGAGTACGAAAAGTGTGTCGTACTTCCATTACTTTACTTGTACGGTATGCTTTATTATTTATCTTATAAGAAAAAAGAGCAAAAAGGGTAGCAAAACTCGTACCCCATTTTCCGCTTAGCTTGTTATGCATAAAACTTTTTCAACAGGCTCTAAGGTTACAGTATACAGTGTAATTTTCACTCTCAAGAATTCATTCAAGATAAAGAATATGTTATAGAAATATACCGAAATTACAGGCAATGTTTATTTTCTGAGCTGCAGAAAGATTTGAAATAAAGAATTTCGAGATATAAACATTCTATTTAGAGTTCTGCACGAGTCGTGTTTTACGCTACCAAAAACAGACAGAAAAAATTCGGCAAACCGAAACTCGGTACACTTCAATCCATATTTTTAATACATTGATGGAAAAATACGCTTTAAATGTAACTCTAAAATCAATTTTATCTTTTTATATAATAATGAACACGTATATATACATATTAATATTCAAATACAGGGCTCGAAATGGAAAAATCCACGATCCGGAACGCTATTTAAAAATTATTGTCGAATACATATTTTTTTTTTTTTTTTTTGAAAGTACAGTAAAATCCCGATTATCCGAGTCCCGCTTAACCGAGTTATTTTCTTCTGATGGGCTGATGGCTTCCATTATTATGAAACAGCCATTATAAATGAAGTGTTAGGTGAAGATGAAAGAGCAGTTGTAAAATGTTAGAACTCAAATTTCTCTGGGTAGAACGGGAAAAAAATGGCCATAATTTTTTTCTCTGATTTTCTGGTCAGAATGGGAAAAAAAACGACCAAAAAAATTATGGCCATTTGTTTTTCCCATTCTGACCAGAAAATCAGAGTTCTAACTTTTTACGGCTGCTCTTTCATCTTCACCTAACACTTCATTTATAATGGATGTTTCATAATAATGAAAATCATCAGTCCATCTGAAGAAAATGATCTACTCCAAAGGTATAAGTTCGATTGAAAAACTATTTAATACTTTGAGAAAAGGGGCTACACCTGCAATTTTCACGACACTAATAATCACGTAGCTGCCAATTCGTACGGTTTTGTTACCTCTAAAATTTATATTTAACTTTAGATAAACCGATTTCAAAAAATGCATTCACGATTCTAAATAATTAGAAAAAAAAAATTACAGAGAGCATAAGTAAGCTATATATATGAAACTGTAATAATATTTTTTTAATAATTCAACGAACCGGAACAATATTTTCCATACTTTCACGAACCGGAACAATATTTGGCACAATTTCACAAAGAACATCGTTCCGGTTTGCTCCGGTACATTTAGAGCCCTGTTCAAATATATAGTTTTTCATTTGAAAAGTATTCAGGAATTTCGAAAAATCGGGGCAATTCGAACTCGACCACAAAAAGTCAAAACCGAAACCGAAACCGACCGAACCCAAAACGTCTAAAGTTATCCTGACATAACACGTGGTTCGAGTAAAATCGGGTTACCCGACCTAATGCAGCACTTTAATTCGATTGCATATGCTAGTCTTTAATTAAATTAACAAAATAAGAAATTATACCCATATCTATATCTTTAAAATGATACAGCCCTATCAATTTTTTTTTCGCTTTAAGCGGTAAATCGCTTCAACTTCTTATTTTCGCCTTCACGATGACAGATCTGGAGCAAAGTTCTAAATAACAAAGTCTTTTAGACACCCATTTCTCTCTAACCAGTTCACGTCTTTAACGAAGAATAGTTAGACTTGATTAATTGCGTCTTACATCAATCATGCTTCATTGTATAAGATAATGATATCTCTTTTAGGAATAAGAACCTCTTCACAGAAACTCTCTGATTATTTTTTTTTTTCACCTTTTCTCAATGAAAATCGAGCAAAAATAAGATATAATCGACAGTTTGACGTTTAAATCCGAAGAGATGGACTCAATGAAAGAAAGTTTAATTCATTAAAAGTTTAGATTGCAAGTTTTATATTTTTCGCTGTTTGAAAAATTTGTTTTTAATATCTTTTACATCTATGATCAGTTTATAAAATTCATTTAATACATCGATTATTAGTAATACAGTTTAGAATGAGTTATGCATTACTTTATCTTGTTCCAAAAGCATTATTGGTTACACAAAACAAAAACAAAAACAAAAAAAATTAAAAGGATGATTTCTTTTGTCTTTGCATCTTTTCAGCTTTCTTGGTGTTGGGGGGGGGGGGGCTATTTTCTAATTCAGAAATGTTTCTATATTTCTATAATTTAGAACATTATATTTGTACATTTCCTAATTCTAAAAATACTAAGAAAAATATTTAAAATAAAAGATTTGTGTGGGGTTATAAATATTGCACAAAATCCCTATAAATCCATGTTTAATTAATTCTTCTAAATCCTCCAATCCGTCTAAAATCCTTCTAAAACTTATTAAATGATTATGTAAATCTTCTAATATAGTTTCAAAAATTCACGGAAAATTCTTTAGAAGATCAAATTTTCATGAATTCATAATTTAGTACATAAAGGGTTAAAATGATACTGCCCTATCAATTTTTTCGCTTTAAGTGGTAAATCGCTTCAACTTCTTATTTTCGCTTTCACAATGAAAGATCTGGAGCAAAGTTCTAAATAACAAAGTCTTTTAGACACCCATTTCCCTCTAACTAGTTCACGTCTTCAGCGAAGAATAGTTAGTCTTGATTAATTGCGTCTTACATCAATCATGCTTCATTGTATAAGATAATGATATCTCTTTTAGGAATAAGAACCTCTTCACAGAAACTTTCTGATTTTTTTTTTTTCACCTTTTCTCAACGAAGATCGAACAAAAATAAGATATCATCGACAGTTTGACGTTTAAATCCGAAGAGATGGACTCAATGAAAGAAAGTTTAATTCATTAAAAGTTTAGATTGCAAGTTTTATATTTTTTGCTTTTTGAAACGTTTGTTTTTCATATCTTTTACCTCTATGATCGATTTATAACGTTTGTGATCCCCTTGATTAGTTTTCTCGTAAACTTTGACGAAAGTTATACTTGATTTTATTCAGGTTGTCTCTTCTTATCGCTGCTCAATAAAAAAAAAAAATTAACACCTTCCAACATAACTTATATACTCATCTATAAGTCGAAGAATTTTAGACAAAATTTGGAAGTTAAAAATGGGGAGTCGACTACACAAGGATGTAAAAAAAAAAAAAAAAAAAAAAAAAAAAAAATCGCAGATAATCGTCGAATGGGAAAGTCTTTTAAGTAATCACATGAGAGATAAAAGCGGACCATGGCCATTTCCCTGTGGTTGACAAAAAAAGCTCAACAATAATGTCCCTGTAATTGTTCTGTACCCATTTTCTCTTGGGATAGAATTCCCCTTCAATACAGGGACATTCCTTTCAACATTTTAATCCCCTTTTTAAAAAGAGTTCATCTTGAGAATGATTCTACATCTCTCTCCTAAAAGTCCTACAATACAAAGAAGTACTACGAGGTAGGATTCAAAAGTTCCCGGACTGACTCTATAACTGTAAAAATATTACCAATTTCATTGTTGAAACACATCCGCCTTCGAAATAAGATCCTTGCGTAACAACACACTTTTGCCATCGGCTGTAAAGGTCATTGAAGCACTTCTGGAATCCATTTTTAGCCATGTCCTTTAATTCAGCCTGCGATGCACTTTTAGCTTCATCTGAAGATTGAAATTGACGACCCTGCAAGCGACGTTCAGTTCAGGAAACAGGATAAAGTCGCAGGTTGAGAGATCAAGGGAGTAAGAAGGATGTGACAAAACAGTTATTTTCGTTTTCGTAAGAAGGTCACCGACAATTAGGGATCGGTGTGCAGGAATGTTGTCATGCAAAAGCACCCATGACTGCTCAGCCCACAATTTTGGCCTCTTCTTCCGGACCGACTCACGCAAACGACGCAGGATGTCTACATAGAGTTCTTTGTTGACAGTGCGTCCTTCAGGGATAAATTCCAGATGCACAATGCCCTGGATATCGAAAGATACCTCTAGCATGACTTTCCCTTTAGAGCGATCTTGGCGGAATTTCCTCTTCCGTGGTGATTTCCAAGTTGCCGATGCTCTCTTGGATTGCGGATCGTATGAAAAACACCATTTCCAGTCTCCAGTAACAATTCTGCAGAGTAGGGAAGGATCTTTGTCAACAGCCGAGATTAAGCCTCCCACCACTTCAATTCAAATTGCCTTTTGGTCTTCGCCTAACATGCATGCATAGTCGTCGATTTCAAACTTCAGATGAAGTAAAAAGTGCATCGCAGACTGGATTAATGGATATGGCTAAAAATGGATACCAGAAGAGCTTCGATGACCTTTACAGATGATGGCAAATGTGTATTGTTGCGCAAGGGTCTTATTTTTCGAAGGCGGATGTGTTTCAGCAATGTAATTGGTAATATTTTTACAGTTATAGAGTCAGTCCGGGAACTTTTGAATCCTACTACGTATATTTTAGCAGTATAAGAAGTTGTTTACCCTTGTAAATGAGGCTTGAATAGATTTTTGAATGATTTTTTTTCTTTTTAAGTATCATTGAATTGATGTGAATAGGTTTCAAAATAGTTTAAGCTTCTTCGGTTTTACATAATTATACAGTTTTCAAACGTTGAATTTTTTTTTTTTAAGTCTGATTAGAAACGCAAAAAAATTTACTAATTAAAAAAAAAAAATTAACAAATCATTTTTCGACATACTACCAGAAATGTGGGTTCGACTTATACACGAAAATTCAATCTTTTTCAAATTTTTGTTTAAGAATTCGGGGGGGGGGGGGGGGGAATCAACTTATACACGAGTATACATGGTAGCTTTTATTTTATTTTTATTTTTATTTTTTTGCTCTTTCCAACATAGTTTAAAAGTGCCTATGAAGTTTGCCTGGCCATGTGTTTGTCTGTCGACTGTCCACGCTCCAACTCGCTTAAATACACCTGAATTGCCATGCAATTAGTATATGCTATTGAGATTTATTATGGAATGTTCGGTATTAAAAATGAAGTGTGTAACAGTTATAGTTCGTTTACAGGGGATAAAGAATGCCGTTACATTATGGTCTATGGAAGAAGTCGCCAACTGATGCTCCGTGTACCACTAGTGACCCGCGAGAAAATTTTGGTAGTCCACAGAAAAATCTGGACATTATTGGCATTTACAAATTTTATTAATAACAAAACAAACGTAATAATCTAAGAAATTTTTATATTCATGAAAATTAAATTGTTGATTGGAAAAATCGATTTAGTTTTCACTAGCATATTCATGCAAAACACATTTTCATCTGTTTCTTAAAACTCATTACTAGTATCGGCTTAAAATAAAATCGGCCCTCCGTCTTTAGATAACAAAATAATAAAAATATATGATCTTAAGTTTCTAAATAATATAATAAAGTTTCGTAAATAAGCTTCGATTATTTCATACTAATTAAACTAACTTCAATATTTTTGTAACTACAATTTTATTAAATAGGTGCATTTCATATTAATAAAATGTAGATTATTTGATCATTAGTGTACAAATGTACAGAAGATGGACAGAAATATAGAAACACCTTCAAAAAGCAAGGCTTTGCAAGCTGTTTACATATGTTTGTCCACCACCTGTATTTATGTTTTTTTTTTTTTTTTTTTTTTTTTTTTCAAATATATTATTGGTTTGCGGAATTTCAAATTACAAATTTAGTGACAGTGTTGAATTTAGGGGATGGCCCGAGGCAGGGACATTCACCCTTCTGGAACATTGAAATGACCCCCCCCCCCATCCCCTCCGGAAGATTTGAGATTTTATGCTTTTTAATGGACAAAAGTGCGATTTCCCAACCAGATCTCTAAAATATCTATCCCCCCCCCCTCCCCGGAGCCGGAGGAGAAGAAATCCCTCCAGGGGAAAAATGCCTGAATTAAACATTGTTTAGTGGTCCGTGAGATCCAAAAGATTGGCGAGCACTGGTCTCTGGGGAAAAATCGTTTGCGGTGAATTTTAATCACGTCACACAATTTCAAATACTATAATGGAATTAACATGAGTTTTCAAGGTGCACTAAAACATTTCTGATGAACACAAAGAGCAAAGCAATTATCATCCACTTACAAGGTCACACAAAAAGAATTTGGTAATTTAATAATATTTAATAATTGTTTGAAGCGTATTTTAATGATGTTACATGATTTCAAACTAAATGAAATTTATGCACAATATTGAGGCACACTACAAGATGCTTACTGTAGAAGAAGATGTGCATAAAGGTTTACGATGACACACTATATAAATCAGTTACAGTACTTGCCTATGAGCAGTAAGTGTTGGAGATCCGTTTTCTGTTGTAGCATGCAACTGAACTAAATATTTTCATACTACGCAGTATATATGCAAATCTATAGATCACATGTTGTGCTGCACAAAATAACTTGGATGTTTTTTCAACACTAGGTGGTAATTGCTTAAATTGGACGTTCAAATGTGCTATATGCTTTTCAAATTGCGTTTACTTAGACATCATCTTTCACTTTACTAAATGGTGAACATTTTTTTTTTTTTTAATGCAGTATTTTGACTGTGTTGGAAAGGTATTATGTATGCTTTACGTATGATTTTTTTTATTCTTGTATATATTTACTTTGTATTATGCATCACCAATACACTGTACCGTACTACATTATAATTTGCATCGTGGCTTTGATTGAGTTTTGGTTTTTTTCTTATGGTTTATTTTAAAAAGTGTACTTTGAGAAATGTAAAGTTAACCCTTTGTATCGTAACATCACCGATTGGAAAAATATTTAATAAGATGTGAGCCGTGTTTTGAAGCATACAAAAAATAATAAATGAAAATTTAGTAAATAAAAAAATATATAGTCACAAAAATGTGCTTGTTTCGCATCTGTAACAAACAACAACAAAAAAATTCATATTTCTCATAAATATTGTAAATTTTCTAATATAAAATTGTAAAGTATATCAACTTAACTTTGTGAAAAATCTATTCCTGGATACTTCCAGCATTTTTAGTTTTATTAAATTCAAGAAATTTATTTTAGTAATAACCACGTGAAACCGCTCAAGGTAAATTAAATTTTGGTATGGGAAAAAAACTCAGTATTTGGAAGATATTGGCAATCGATAAAATCGCCTTTTAATTCTCGCTGTGAAGATATTATCTGCTTTTGGTTATGTTGCAAATATGCAACACGGTAATACAAAGGGTTAATAACTACCCAACGATCTCAAATACGTAAGGTCGAGCAGTCGCAAATTGACTTTGATTAAGTATATCGTTCAATTTCATTGACCCTGTCTAGTCGGCAAAAACTTTCAAAGTCGGCATGCCTGTCTGAATCATCTTTGAAGGAATTGGAAAAATCCTTTCATAAGGGAAGACTTCCTCGTATATGTTCTCACTTTGGCACAGCCTTTTCGGGAACAGAGATTAATTGAGAACACGCCTCTTTCATATCCTGATTGAAGTTTCTCCCTGCTTGTTACGTCAATGATGATGTCGACAAGACATACTACATTACAATATAGGTGTTTAAAATCATGTACAGTTCTAGAAAACTAAAGTAAACATTTTGAAATAATTAAACATATTAAGTCTCAATCAGAATTTAAATTACATAAATATTATTATTTTTTTAAAGATAATTAATACCAGATTTTTAATAAACAAAAAACACATTAATATTACAAAATAGAATAAAATAAAAAAAAAATCACTAGAAAACAGGAATTCTGCTTTTTCCGAATTTAGTGTCGCCCCGACAAAAGAAAAAAAAATAGATAAATATAGGTAGTACAAAACATACTTCAATTTTAAGATTTAAAATACACGCTATCATTTTACATTAAATGACCTCAGTTGCAACCACTGAAGAATTCCACATTTACTATTCAGTCTTAAACAACCTCTATAGAAAGGTATGCATATCGCGGAATAATACACAAACCCAACTAAAAGCGGTGTCGTCATTCAAGAAACTTGACAAAAAAATCGGGTATCTAATGATCCACGAGTCTTCATTTGTTTCTAGCATTAATATGGATGCTGAAAATTAAATATAGTTTATAATAGCTCCATGTTTTATCAGAAATCATTCATTTATATTTTTTCAAAATTCGGAAAACGTTATTACACGGATTAATAAAATTGGATTCTTTCAGCTTTTTGATAGGAATTAAGTAAATGCGGAGGAAAAAAGTCACACATATAAAATACATTTTTATAACAGACTTGGTATAGCACGTATTTTAATTATATTTTTTTTTTATATATTTTATGTGAAAATGGCAACAAAAAAATATAGTAATCTTCTATTTTATTTTAAAATACATTTTTATAACAGACTAGCAAACCCCGCGGCTTTGTTCGCGTAATATTTGAAATATGCCAAGTGATATTTATGTGTCTAATTTTTATTAAAAGGTACTAACTAAATATTTATTTTATTAAAAGGTAATATTTTATTTTATTAAAAAGTTTTTTTTATTAAAAGGTACTTATTACTTTTAGGAATAATTCAAAAATTACTATTTAAAACACAGTTTGACTAAACATCATTATTACACTGCATTAGGCAGAAATGAGACTTAATAAAACTAAATAAACTAAATAAATGATAATTTAGAAAATATTTTAAAACTTTTATGCTCAATTAATACGCTTATTTCAGTATTCATTTGAAGATTTGAATTTTTTAGAAACCATCTTCTTGCATCTCAAAATTAAATATCATGTGAAATTCCAAGTCCTACCATCTCTCTCAACATAAAGAGCTATGTTGAAATAGGAACTGTCACCATTAATTGCCAACATTAATTTTGAAATCGGTTAGTCATTTCCTAATATTACACATAAACGTAATTTAGAAAGCTTTTAAAGGCCTTTTTTAAAACGTTTTTTGTTCCTATGAACCTCAGATGGTAGAATCATCGGTATAAAATATAGCCTGTGTAGGATCAGAGACTGTTACCATTGATTCGCAACTATTACTTTTATAATCGGTTTATATTCCCTGAAATTGCAAAGAAATCGTAATTTACGACTTTTTTAGAATGCTTTTCGCACCTCTTTTTCGCTTCACCTTTTTTTAATTTGAATTTATTTTCGACAGTCATTTGAGGGCATTTATATTTTAGAAGTAACAATCATGCCATATTTAAAGTTTCTAGCCTCTTCAGTATCACAGAAATCGCAATTTAGAAAGTTTTTTGCTCCTGCAACCCTCTGGTGGTAGTGGCACAGACATAAAATATAGCTTATGTTTGAGCAGGTTCTATCACCAACAATTTGTCACCATAATTTTTTAAATCGGTTTGGTATTTGATAAGATTGCATAAAAATTGTAATTTAGAACGTTTTTCGCTTACTTCATCTCTCTAAATTTGGAATTTTCTTTCGACTGTACTTAGAAAGCAGTTGCATCTTGTAAATAAATACCATGCCATATTTCAAAGTGTTAGAGCCCTCAGTTGTGCAAAAAACGCAAATTAGAACATGTTTTGCTTTTTAAACCCTCAGATGGTAGTGACAGCAACATAAAATATAGCCTATGTTGGAGCAGGGACTACCACCATCGATTTGCAACCATTACTTTTGAAATAGCTTTGGTGTTTCCTGAGATTAAGTAGAAATTGCAATTTAAAACGTTTTTAGTACGCTTTTCGCGCATTTTCACCCCTTTTTAAATTTCCAATTTTTTCGAAACTGTTCTTAAAGATCATTTAATCTAATAAATATGTACCTTGCCTAATTTCCAGTTGCTAGCCCCTGCCGATTACGAAAATCGAAATTTAGAAAGTTTTTTTGTTCCTGCAACTTCTAGGTGATAGTGATACCGACGTGAAATAGCGTCTATGTTAAAGCAGAGGCTGTCAGCACCAATTTTATACCATTACTTTTGAAATCAGTTTGAATCTTCCTGAGATATTGCTGACAAATCGGCATTTAGAACGTTTTTAGAACAATTTTCGCGCCTTTTCACCCCTTTTAAATTTCAAATTTTTAAGGAAATGTTCATTTATATCTAATAAATATATATCATGCAAAATTTCATGAGTCTAAGTCCTTCCGTAATCTACAAATCGCATTTTTAGAACGTTTTTTGCTCCTGCATCTCCTTTGGGATAGTGGAAACAGATATAAAAAATAGCCTTTCTTGGATCAAGATGATAACCATCATTTTTACACCATTATATTTAAAATCGGTTCAGTACTTAATGAGATTGCATAGAAATCACAATTTAGAACGTTTTTTACAACGCTTTTTGCGCATTTTGACCCCTTTTAAATTTCATTTTTTTTAGGAAATGTCCTTATGTATTGATACCTTATCTTGATCATTGATATCTTATATAACTAACTACCATTCCAAATTTCGTGATTCTAGAGCCTTCCGCAACGCAAAAACCGCAATTTAGAAAATTTTTTTCTCCTGCACCCTCTTTGTGGTAGTGGCACCGACATAAAACATAGCCTATGTTGGAGTAAGGATTGTCACCATCATTTCGACGCCATTATTTTTTAAATCGGTTTGTTATTTCCTGAGATTGTGTAGAAACCACCATTTAGAATGTTTTTTAGAACTCTTTTCGCGCAATTTCACCCTTTTTAAGTTTCGAATTGTTTAAGAACTGTTCTTAGAAATCCTTTATATCTAATAAGTATCTAATATTCCAAATTTCATCTTTCTAGGCCCTTCAGTAACGCAAAAATCGCATCTTTAGAACGTTTTTTGCTCTTGCACCCCCTTTGGGGTAGTGACACCAACATAAAACATAGCCTAAGTTGGAGCAAGGGTTATCACCATCATTTTGACACAATTATTTTTAAAATCGGTTTGGTTTTTCCTGAGATTGTGTAGAAACCACTATTTAGAACGTTTTTTAGAACGCTTTTCGCGCATTTTCACACCTTTTAAATTTCGAATTGTTTAAGAACTAACTGTTTTTAGAAATCCTTCATATCTAATAAGTAGCTAATATTCCAAATTTTATATTGCTAGGCCCTTCGGTAACGTAAAAATCGTATTTTTAGAACTTTTTTTGCTCCTGCACCCTCTTTGGGGTAGTGGCACCGACATAAAACATAGCCTATGTTGGAGCAAGGGTTGTCACCATCATTTTGACGCCCTTATTTTTTAAATCGGTTCGGTATTTCCTGAGATTGTGTAGAAACCACCATTTAGAACGTTTTTTAGAACGCTTTTCGCGCAATTTCACCCCTTTTAAATTTCGAATTGTTTAAGAACTGTTCTTAGAAATCCTTTATATCTAATACGTAGCTAATATTCCAAATTTCATATTTCTAGGCCCTTTAGTAACACAAAAATCGCATTTTTAGAACGTTTTTTGCTCTTGCACCCCTTTTGGCCAGTGGCATCGACATAAGATATAGCCTATGTTCTAAGTTGGACTAACACCATCATTTTGATACCATTACTTTTGAAATCGGTTCGGTAGTTCCAGAGCTTACCTCCTACAAATAAACAATTTTTACCTCTTTATAATATGACTAGCAAACCCCGCGGCTTTGCTCGCGTAATATTTGAAATATGCCAAGTGATATTTATATGTCTAATTTTTGTCAAAAGGTACTAACTAAATTTTTATTTTATTAAAAGGTAATATTTTATTTTATTAAAAGGTACTTATTACTTTTAGGAATAATTCAAAAATTACTATTTAAAACACAGTTTGACTAAACATCATTATTACACTGTATTAGGCAGAAATGAGACTTAAATTAATAAAATTAAATAAAACTAAATAAATGATAATTTAGAAAATATTTTGAAACTTTTATGCTCAATTAATACGCTCATTTCAGTATTCATTTGAAGTTTAAAATTTTTTAGAAACCATCTTCTTACATCTTAAAATTAACTATCATGTTGAATTCCAAGTCCTACCACCTCTCTCAACATAAAGGGCTATGTTGAATCAGGAACTGTCACCATTAATTTGCCAACATTAATTTTGAAATCGGTTTGTTATTTCCTAATATTCCACAGAAACGTAATTTAAAAAGCTTTTAAAGCCCTTTTTTAGAACGTTTGTTGTTCCTGTGAACCCCAGGTGCTATAATCACCGACATAAAATATAGCCTGTGTAGGATCAGAGACTGTTACCACTGATTCGCAACTATTACTTTTATAATCAGTAAATAAAATATAACCTATAAACAATATACAACATAAAATATAACCTATGTTATAGCAGGGAGTGTCACCATTGATTTGCAACCATTACTTTTGAAATAGCTTTGGTATTTCCTTAGATTGAGTAGAAATTGCAATTTAGAACGTTTTTAGGACGCTTTTCGTGCATTTCCC